>PVKC010013828.1:0-22779 GCA_004027635.1 Crocidura indochinensis | reverse complement strand
AGTTGGGCCTTCATTCTTCATACTTAACTTCTTAACTGGTGTTCTAAATTGTATTTTCAACTTTTTTCATCAAAATACTCTGCAGAGAGCTGGAGAGAGAGCTCAACATGCTGGAGTACTTGCTTTGTATGTTGGAGATGAAGATTTGATCCTTGGAATCACATGATCCCTTGAGTACTGCTGGGAATTGTCCCTACAAAACTAGCAGGGAGTCTACTCTGAACACCTCTGAATCTGGCCCATACACATACAGAACACCGAAACCAAATCACTCCTGTGACAGAGATATTCATGGCCAATTATTATATTTGTGGGCCCAGGCATGTTTTCCTTTATGGACCCCTTCTTTAATAAAGAAAAAGTTAGGGATCTGTGACTCTTTGGTGAAAAGTGACCTACGTAGTCCTGAAGATAAAACCTCTAGAAGGACTCCTGCTATTTTCTTGTTTGATTTTTACACCCCCCCCCCAATTTTGTTCTCTTTCTTTTTTTCTTTCCATTCAAACAGTACCACATAAATTGAACCATCTAACTGAGGGGGAAATAATGGAGGGTACCAAGACCAAACAGATGTATGAACATTGAGTAGAAATAAAAAATGATTTACTTAAACATTAAATCTAAAGTCAACGACAACAGAATCAAAACCCAATCTACAATAAGCTAAACACAGAGAGGACCACTTATATTAGCAGCCCGGGGGTCAAAGGAGGGGGATATGGGATGCATGCTGAGAACAGGGGTGGAGGGAGGACAACACTGGTGGTGAGAATGCCCCTGATTCAATGTCACTATATACCTAAAATATTACTGTGAAAGATTTGTAAGTCACTTTGGTCAAAATAAAAAATTTTAATTAAAAAATAGCATGGAGGTAAGGCATTTGCCTTTCATGCAAAAGGTCATCGGTTCGAATCCTGGTGCCCCATATGGTCCCCCGTGCCTGCCAGGAGCAATTTCTGAGCATGGAGCCAGAAGTAACCCCTGAGCACTGCCGGGTGTGACCCAAAAACAAACAAAAAAAATAATATATATATATATATATATGGGAACAGGGGTGGAGGGAGGACAAATTTGGTAATGGAAATTCCCCTTATTCAATGTTAATATGTACCTAAAATATTACTGTGAAAGATATGTAAGCCACTATGGTCAAAATAAACATTATATGTATAAAAATTAAAAAAAGATTACCACAGCACATAAAAATATATAGTAAATAAGGGACTTGTATGTAGCCATTCCAATTCAGTCCCGAGCACTGTATATGGTCCTGTGAGAACCACCAGGAGTGATCTCTGAGTGCAGAATCAAGAGTAATTCCTGAGCACTGCTGAGTGATCCACAGACAATTTTTTAAAAAATTTCTTGCCTTGCTAACCTGAGTTTGTTCCTCAGTGCCACTCACAGGTGCCAAGTACGAGCAGTCCTGGCAGCTTGAATGTCAGGGAATCTCAAAACACAACTTAATGTTCTATCTCTGGTGTATGTGATACAAATAAAGAAAAATGGTTTGAGTCAATGCTGAAAAAAAAAATCACTGAAAAACACCAACAGTGTTGAAAGAATGGTACCCTTGCCAATGAAAGAAGAAATCTAGGGAAAGAAGAGCTTTGCCAGAATTACATACATGAAGAGACCCTCATCTACCTGACATTTGAATATAAGAATATATTGGGGCCGGAGAGATAGCACAGCGGTAGAGCCTTTGCCTTACAAGCGCTGTGCCAGGACCAAAGGTGGTTCGAATCCCGACATCCCATATGGTCCCCCGTGTCTGCCAGGAGTGATTTCTGAGCAAAGAGCCAGGAATAACCCCTGAGCATCGCCAGGTGTGGCCCAAAACCCAATATATATATATATATATATATATATATATATATAAAATCTGGTATATACTAGTTCTACCACTGTCTAAAATGGTCTGTTTTAATTCATCTTTATTCCAATATCAGATATTTTTCATATTCTTTTTTTCAGGATAATCTCAAAACTATTATATATTTCATTACATTAGAGGATATATATGGATATTTCCACTTTAAGTACATGTTTCTTTATTCCTTTGCATACCAAGTAAAATAACAATGTAGATATACAACTGTTGCAACTTAAATCATATTTATATTATGTGGCAATCTTCCCACTATGTAATATGTGTCAAAAACATGTACTGATGGTTTGCTCTTGAGTAACTCACAGCATAATCACACAGAACTAGAAGCAGTGTACTTTATTAAATTTGTTTGAGTGGAACTAATTTTTCCTTCCAGAGACCTGGGGACAGAGTAAGGAATTAAAGATTTGTTGGTAGTGATAAAATTATTAAAATTGAAGTTGGATAGTAAAGCAAGGCAACTAGTTTATATCTCTCTTTGGGGGCCATGGGTTGTTGAAGAAAAGGTGACAATTGCAGCATTTTTTTTTTTTTTTTGGTTTTTGAGTCACACCTGGAAGCTCTCAGGGTTACTCCTGGCTCAATGCTCAGAAATCGCTCCTGGCAGGCTCGGGGGCTATATGGGATGCCAGGATTAGAACCACCGCCCTTCTGCATGCAAGGCAAACACTCTACCTCCATGCTATCTCTCTGGCCCCAGTGGCAGCATTTTTTAAGCATGATTTCAGTGCTTTAAAGTATATACTAAATGTTTAAAAAATGCAGTCATAAAATCAGTTGAAAAGATAAGACCAAATATTTAATAATTTAAGTAATTTTTCACTTTACATTTTTTAGCTAGATTACACAGATTACATTAAAACGTATGAGTGGGGAAATTATGATTCTTTACTGATGGTATAATTTTTTTAATTATAATGCTGTGGAGAAAGCTTATATCAACAAATCACATTCTTTATCAATATCACATTCTTTAAAACATATCACATGGTTCACATACTTCACTATCACTCTGGTCCCAAGCAGCAAGTTTTTAAGAAGTCTCATGAGCAGGCTTTATTTGCATATTGCTTCTTAGAATTATTGATGAAGGATATAAAAGATAATGCATCAACTTTTCTAGAATTATTTTATTACATTTAGTTGTTTTAGATCTTTTATAATTTAGATTCCCAAAATTGTACAATATAACAAAGGCATTTTAAAACATATGGAACTTCTAATTTTATTAATATTATATAAAAATGTAAAGTGTATTAACCTACAAATATCCCCTTGTCTCATAGATTAATAATAATTTCTTATGAGCATCAGTTTAACTTCATCTTCAAAAAACTGAAAATTTATTATATTCAAAGAGTGGTGATGACTAACTGAAAACTTGTTATAGTTTAATAAAATATGATCATATGTGGAAAACAAAATCTTGAAGCATCTAAATGAAATGAATTATCAAGAAATATTTATTGGAATTTTGCACTGGTGAAAGGGGTGCTCCTTTTATAACTGAAACCCAATAACAATCATGTTTGTAATCATGGAGTTTAAATAGAGATATTATTAAGAAAAGAAAAATTTACTGTTATATAGAAAGAACAATATTAGTTTTGAGAAAGTTCTAAAATATTATGTACATAGTTTAGATTCTGGTTATTCATGAATAAATATATTATAGACATAATTAATAAAAATATTCAAATAAAAATAATAAGTGAGAGAAGAAGAGGGCAAGAATAAAAAAATTCAATAAAAATAGACTTGAAATTTTGCAGTTCTATATTCGTATTTGTTATTTATATATATTTGATAACTAATTTATTTTTCCTTTCATAAAGATATTTATATAAATGACATTCTTCCTTATTAGACTTTATATTCCTTTAAACAAAGAATATTTTGTTTTTTTTCTTTCTACATTTCAGACAGAACTTAGCATCATCTATTTTTCTGAATGCATGTTTCTGAAATTAGGTTAAATTCCATACAGTAAAATGACATAACTATAAGATACTAATGAATATAAAAATAATTCAAGAATTAATCAATAAGTTTCAAGTGATCTACAAGTTAGTGGAAGAGACTAATTCGTAATTGATACTAAAATTAAACTTAAGCTGGGAATAATCATGGATATAAAATGACTTAAAAGCCATTTATGTGCATGACACTCTCCATAAAGAAAGTTAAGGCCAGAATATTTTGCGACAATAAATCATAACTAGAGGATTATGAGAATGATAAAATTAACATTAACAATCAGAGGACAGTTGAAATCTGAAACATTTTGGGAATTCGTCCAGATTTAGGGAGATAAGTGAATGTTATTTTATGGAATGCAAATAAGTTAACTAAATACTCATGGAAAACAAATATCTACTATAGATATTCAGCTATTTAATAAATATTTAATATCCAATATACAATATGGTAAGATACAAGTTATCAGGATGCTCAAATCAGACAATAATTTCCATATACGTAATTTGGAAGTCTAACTTTTATAACAACTTACATTTCTAAATATATTTTTAAAAGATTATCATAAAGACAATACTGTGGAATTCCTGAAGACTTTATTTCCAAAGCTCCTCTATTTATTTCCATTGTAGGTATATAGTACACACACACACACTTGAGAAGTTTATTTTTAAATACCAGCTACAAACATTCTAAATGCTTTGCAAAGATTCACTCATCTAATACAATAATATAACAGTATGTTATATGTAATATAATAATATAACAAAATGTATATTGCTATTTGTGTCCAAAGATGAAAACTGATGTTTGAGACTAGAAATTTGACCCACAGCCCCATATTAATAAGTGGTGGTAGCTTTGGCTTCCCAGATAGCCCCCTACTCACTAGTTTCTACCACCCCAGTACCATTCTCATCACTAAGCAATGTCTCTGTCAGTTATATATGGAGTAAATTGATTTAAATATGACTTCTGAAAAAAACAAGTTCACATATTTTTTCTTTTGTTTCAAATTAGAGAATGTTCCCAAGATGTCTTTCATTTTTCAACTATATTACACAGGTTGTTCAGTTAGACACACTAATGGGGAAATTATGATTCTTTATTGCTGGTATAATTTTCTTTAGATTGCTGTTACTAAATCTTGCAGCAATGAATCCTATACTTTAGCAATAGCACATCCTTTAAAAAATATCACATGCTTTACTATCTCTCTGACCCCGAGCAGCAAGTTTGTAAGAAGTTAAAATGTCTTCCAGGTCAGTGTGGCAACTCTCAGGAACTCTTAATCAACAACGTCTGGGTTTTTAATAGTGTTGATTGATTTGGGGCCAGAGCTATACCAGAGTAGTAGAACGTTTGCTTTGCGCGTCGCTGATCCAGCACGGACCCCGGTTCAATCCCTGGTGTCCTATATGGTCTCCCAAGTCAGGAGCGATTTCTGAGAGCATAGCCAAGAATAACCTCTGAAAGTCAACAGGTGTGGCCCAAAACCCAAATCCCCCTCCCAAATAATCGTTTTGCCTAAGAGCCCCTAAGGCTGCATTCAACATGGCTGGGGCAGTTATGTGGTACCCTGGTACAAGTTTTGTACCCTCTTAGTAGTATCCTTCTCCCTGCTGAATAGGTAAGGTGTATATTTTCATTTTAATGGATAAATTGCCTGCTATTCTTCACAGTAAACATTATTTTTCTTGAAAGTATTCAGTTGGAAAGATCTATACTTAACTCAGTGAACTTACAATAACCACATTATTAATAATAAATATTTTTATTCCTAGGCCACATGTAGTATTAAATTAAATTAATATTGTTTTTTTAAAAACTGTTTTTTATTTCCTTAGCCATAAATGTGTTGTTGTAACTCCTTATTTGATTCAAGATATGACTTTAAGTTTCTTGAATAAGTAACTCAAATCATACTCATTACTATAAAGAAAATAGTCACTGTATAAATTGCCCCTCAAATGGTCTCTTATCTAGAGCACTGTCAAAATCAATTGTTAGTGAAAATGTGGAACAACAACATCTATTTATTGGTGATGGGAACGCAAATTTCAATAGTCATTGCTGAATTCAGTTAAAGCAATTTCTCACCATACTAAGCATGATTACAAAACCATTCAACAATTGTTCTCTTTATCATATACCCCCCAAAAAAAACTGCAACTATATTCCACAATGATATCTGCATGACATTTATAGCAGTTTTATTTATAATTGCCAAACCTCGAATGCAACAAAAATTATCTTAAGTGGACTCTTAAATAATAAGCTATGAGATACCAGATGAAAGAATAACATTCAGCACTAAATATGAATGAGGTATTAAGTTATGTTAAGGCATGGAGGAACTTTCAATGACCCTCATTAAGTAAAAAAATAAAAGTCAATCCACAAAGTATTTCCATAATATAGTTTTAATTCTAAGTATTTCTGGAAATGTCAAAACTATTTTGGATAATTAAAAGGTCAATAAAACCACAAGTATAGTCATTAAAATATATTTTTGTATTAAAAATTAAGGACTAGATGGATTTAACTTTCCAGAAAACTCTGTTTTCAAACATCACTTTTTTCTAGGAGGCCCCTTGGGCTCAGACCTTTTTTTTCCTTTACCATCATTCCCACCACAATTATCAGTGTTACCTGAATTTTTTTCTGACTCTGACTCTCTCTTTTCTTATAGAGACATTTGAAAATAATATATGAGCTCAGTTGAATAATAGGGTGTTCACAAGTAAAGATCAACTTCAGTGGCTTTAAGAATCAAGGTTAGGATTTCTTTTTTTTTTTTTTTTTCGGTTTTTGGGTCACACCCGGCAGTCCTCAGGGGTTACTCCTGGCTCCATGCTCAGAAATTGCTCCTGGCAGGCACGGGGGACCATATGGGGCACTGGGATTCAAACCGATGACCTTTTACATGAAAGGCAAACGCCTTACCTCCATGCTATCTCCTGGGCCCCAAGTTTAGGATTTCTATATTTCCATTGTCTAACACTGGGTCAAGGTGCATGAGTTACGTAATGGCTCTGCTGATTAATTTGCTGTTTTTAATTTGTGGAGATGATTTTATTTTTCAATTTTCCTAAGTATAACTATTAATTGACACATAAATTTATAACTGAATCTAAGATTATCTTGGGAAATCAAAGAGATAGTGAGGATTACGTATGCGACCAAAATTCATAGCCCAGAGTAGATACACGAAAATTCATTCTTGGGTTTTTTTTTATGTGATGCACCCAATATTACTTCTGGATGTATTATAGGACCATATTGAAAGAATTCAAACACAGATGAACTGTGTGCAAGGCAAGTGAGTTATGCTGTGTAACAGTTCTAGCCACTAAATAATATGTATTGTAATTCTTGATAATACAATAATGAATTACTGATATTTACCAAATGTACAAATATAATTACATAAATTTAAAATACCTACATATTTAAAATAAAGTTCAATTCACTATATTTTATCTAACAGCACTATTAAATAAATAGTAATCTAATAAATAATGAATAATTTAGGAGTTGGAATGATAGCGCAGCAGTAGGGCATTTGGTTTACATGCTGCTGACCTATGACGGGCCTTGATTCGATCCCTGGCTTCCCATATGGTCCACCAAGCCAGCATCTATTTCTGAGCACATAGCCAGAAGTAACTTCTGACTGTCACTGGGTGTGACCAAAAATGAATAATCTAAAGATTGAGTTTTATAAAGCCATCTACATTAAGATGTTGATTTGAAAAGCACAAATTCAGATTGCCAGCATCACTTGGCAATCTTAAATTTGAATTGCAAACTTTCCTATGAGAATCTAAATTATTCTCTGATGCCCCAAAAAGTTAAGCTTCTTGGAACTCCTTAGAGGGGCTATTGAAAATGCCTGAGTGAATCAGTTTAAATACCATAATGTCATTATCTTTCTACTCTTACAACTGGCCATTACTGTAATCAGAGTCCATTAATATATATATATATTGTCCATACATGCAAATATCTTCAAATGCTTATAAAACTTATAGACGCTTTCCCTTTTAAGTGGTCTTGCATTTGTACTTTTTCTTTTTTTTTGGGGGGGGGTCACAGCCGGCAGTGCTCAGGGGTTCCTCCTGATTCCATGCTCAGAAATTGCTCCTGGCAGGCACGGGGGACCATATGGGGCACCGGGATTCGAACCGATGGCCTTTTGCATGAAAGGCAAACGCCTTACCTCCATGCTATCTCCCGGGCCCCTTTCTTTCTTTTTTAAGATTTTTGGAATAAGGGTTTACAAAATTTTAGCATTGCTTCAACAGATATCTACTGAATATCTATTATGTGTAAGGTCCAAGTCACT
Organism: Crocidura indochinensis; assembly: GCA_004027635.1. Lineage (NCBI taxonomy): Eukaryota > Metazoa > Chordata > Mammalia > Eulipotyphla > Soricidae > Crocidura > Crocidura indochinensis. The sequence continues at coordinate 14,557 of PVKC010013828.1, read as the reverse complement.
GAAACATAAAATCCTGACTTCACTAAACACCTTCACAAGCAAAAGTGTTGGCAAAATAAAAGTACATTCTTTTTTTTCACCTTGAACATTAAAAGTAGTATCCTGAGGGATTCTCTTAGTATATTGAAAAATGGAAGGCAATGCTAGGATACTTATTGAGTATAGGAAATTATTTTATGGAGGTTCTTTTAGTAGGGTAATGGAGAAATTTGACTGGAATAGTAAAATAATTATGATAAAGTTTTTTTTTATGTCATGAATAGAACAGAGAAAATATTAGAGGTTACTGAGAATTAAGAGAATGTTTTGATGAGGAGCAATTCAAATTTTTGAAAAGATAAAAATTTGATATTTATTTAAACACTTCGTCCAGGAAATTTCTAATAAACCATAAGTTTCTTGGAATATATATTTCCTGTACAATACTTTGCTAGAATAGCAAAGTTATTTTCAAGAAGATAGTTAAGGACATGAGCGAAGATATGCTACCTTGAAACTGATTTTTATGTTTATGTAGAATATATAAATTCTATGTAGAAGATGGAAATAAATTCTCATTTTAGTGACACAAAATGATTTGGATATGGTTGTTAGGTTTAAATTATGTAAGAAAAAATCTGAGTGATTTTATTAATACTACATTACATTTATTCTCATTAAAAATGCCTGGTTACTAGAGAAATACACAAAATTAAAAAAAAATAAAGTTTACTGATTACCATCAATATAAAACGAATTTTAACACAGGGCGCTGAAAGACAGTACAAGAAAAAAGCTCTTGCCTTGATGCTACTGATCCAGGTTACATTTCAGCACAACAAATAATTTTCCAAAACCCACCAAGGTTGTCATTGAGTACAAAACCAAAAATAAGGCCTGAGAACTACTGAGTGTGGCCTAGACATTTTCCTTAAAGTGCTCCCCTCAGTAGAAAAACAAATGATAACACAAATCTTAATATCCTGATGAAATTAGAAAACCATAACAAAAAAGATTATACCTTTTTTATTTGTTTTATTTGGGGGTCAAGCCAGCTTTTCTGAGCCTTGATTCTAAGTAGACCACATATGATATTGCATGCAAATTGAATACCTTGCCTTTACTATCTTTTCAAACCATTTGGCTTGATAGTTCAATTATCATTAGTATCGTAGTCTTTATGATGGGAAAATAATTGGGCATTGGTTCAAAAATGGTTAGGAGGAAACAGAATAGGGAAACTAAGGCACAATTCAAAAATATCTAAGAATTTAGCAATATTTTGAGTGATAGAAGTAACAGAAATTTTTCACAAATATCTGCACTTTAAATAAAATCTAGTTACTTTAAAATAGTTTCAAAACAAACAACAGTGTAATTCATTAAAATAATTAAAAGTAGGATATAATTGAAACAGATAGTACCCACATTTAACTAATGGAGAAGTTAATTAACATAACTACTCATACACAACAAACATAAAAGTATAAGGCATTCTAATGTTGAAAAAACAAATGTTTATCATGAACAAGAATAAAGTCAGGAGCATAAGGTAATTTATTACTGCGGTAGCATTCATAAATGTGACAAAACTTCAAATGACTAGAAAAATAAAGAGGTTAAAAGACATGGTTCTGATAATTAGGATAATATGAATTACGGTCAATGATCAGAATTTTGATTTGTAGGAAAAGGCATGATAAAATAGTGGGGATGATTTAGAATGTTATGTAAAGGGAAGAAAATAAAACAACCAAGAATCAAGGAACAAAGCCTAAATAAGGCACAAGGAGAATTTATTATAATGAACAATGATTGAAATTGATTTAAGGAAGAAAAAAGTTGAAAAAAGTTATACTACAGAGTCATATAAAAGCATCTCTATATGCATATTGACATTTTAAAAATTGGTTTCAAAATGATGTGTTTTTGTATTTTATATACTTAACCTGATTGTGGTTTGAATACATAGATTGATTTTTAAAGTCTATTTAGGCAATACTGATTTAAGAATATAATTTGCATAATATTGATGTATAGCATAGCATAAGTTTCCAATGTACACCTATATATTGACATCTGTAGATATATATACTCACATATATGCATATGACCATCACAGAAAATTCAACTTCCTTGTTCCCTTGACAGCAATATAGATTTATTCATTTCTTCTTATTTTGGATTTTTTAGTGTGGAAATACCCAAAAATGTGTGTGTGTGTGTGTATGTGTGTGTGTGTGTTTGTGTGGGGTGTTCCTCGGAACTCTCTGCTTGAGTCTCCTGGCGGGACTCAAATAAGCAATATGGGCTCCCAGGTGAGAAAACCTGAGTTGGCCATGTGCAAGGTAAACACCCAACCCGTTGTATTATCTTTCAGCCATTCATACTGAAATTTTAATTACATATATTTTAGGTACTTTTGCTATGTTTAATATTACCTCTATTTTACATTTCCATTCTTTTGATGCTTTGTGTTTCACTCTGGATACTTTGTTTGATCAAAGCTCACATTGACATTTTCAGCTATTTAAATAACAACTAGAGTTCATCAGAGCTTATGCTCCTTTAAGTCCTACAGAGTCCAAGTGTGGTTGATAATGATTCAACAGAACACAAGAAAACCAACCAGTTTTCCTAACTGATATTCTTCAAAGATCTGCCCTTTGACAATTATCCATCTGAAGTTTGTATGTTTAAGTAGGTATTTGTCATTTTTAAGAATTTCAACTAGGTTTATCGCTTAGTTTTCTACTATCTTTAAAATGTCTCATTTTGCCATTTAATCCTTTAACTATATTAATTACATTTATATTAAAATTAATGTCATATTAACTTTTATTTATTTATTTATTTACTTATTTTTATTCAGCTACAGACTGTGACAATTAGGGGACACTCCTGGCTATGCGCTCAGAAATTGCTCCTGGCTTGTGGGACCAGATGGGACACCGAGAGATGGAGTTTCGGTCCCTTCTAGGCTAGCTCGAGCAAGGCAGAAGCTTACCTCTTGTGACACTGCTCCGGCCTCAACTTTTATCAGATTCTATGTGGAAGTGTTTCACTACATTTGCATTTTGCTAATTTTCCTATATGATGAAAATATTTTTATTTTATTCTTTTAGTCTTTTGTATAATTATTATAGAAAATGCAAAATATTGCAAGATCTTTTCTGAGATATAATGTGCTTTTAAATTTGTTAAACAATTGCACTAAGGACTTTTCTTAAATACAGATTGGGGTTGACATGGTTTAAAGTAGTTTTAGTTCTCATTATTATCAATCTAGTTATCTTGTGTCCTTTATTTACCATTAATGCATAGTTCTTTGGGTGTATATTTTAAAGGAGGTGATGATTCTTAGGAGAATATTTTATCATTGATTAAATAATTAATTATATTTTACCTTTTGTGCTGATAAGGAGAACAGCATCAAATTTGTACAAATTATTTCACCCTGGAAATTATTCAAATCAGTAAAAATCTTGAAGATGAATGTTTCTTACAGAAAATAAATGTCGCTAATATTTTAACTTAACTTATCTAATAAAAAATATTTTGTAGCAGCAGACGCCTGATCAGTGTATCCAACATTCTCTTATTCAGTTATAAGTGTTCAGAAAATTTTCCAGAGTAAAGCAGAAGCTGATAGAAATTTAAAAAACTTCTCCTATGATTATCGAAATCACAATTTGAAGAAAGCAGATTTTCAGGCAGGGTCTGGTTACATGACTCTCTGCTTTCCTTAAAAAGGCAGTATGGCAGTATGACATTTTATTTCATCTCATTCCCATTTACTTCTGGGTTTCTATAATACTAATTATTTTCTCTTTCAGGATGAATCAAAGCAAGATTGATAATATTTGTAAAATATGTTACATAGTTTAGCATTCCATTCATATCATGATGTTCTATTAATTACAAGACTATCTTTGTACAGGCATTCTGGAAATAAATTAGTGAACATGACATCCAATGTGCTGGTATAGAATAAAGTTAAATCCATCTTTTAAATAAGTACATTAACTTAGGAAAAGAAAATATAGAGGTTATAAAACTATTAAACATAGTTTAATAGAGCTTTTATTACATTCATGTTTGATTAAACCATATCTATGATAGTATAGAAGAACATTTATGAAATCAGTAATACTAAGCACTTAAGGGTATCACTATATAAATTTAATAAATATGTCAAGTACACACTGTCACATGCGTGTTATGATTCACTGGAGTGGTCCAGTGGGTTTAGCTATTTGACTTGAAAAGAAAATGTGAAATCTACCCTCTCTAAGTTACCGCACAAAGCCACAAAGACATCTCAACCAAAACAAATGCATTAACGTATTCAAGAACCATATTTAAATCATCTCCTTTTTAGATTTCTTTAAATGAAAATTTCATGACAGTAGAAAGAGCTCGAGCGAATTCAAAGATGAAGACAATTATTTGCCCTCCTCTTACAGTTTCTCACCAAGATATTTAGAAAGCCTGGTGAGTGTGTTATCCAAACACTTTGTAGTCCCATCTCAGCGGGCATTCACCCCCTCTGTGCCAGGTTGCCCTGCCTCTCTTGAGGTTACACTGTTTTTCGACTGTCATTTTTATTGAAAAATAAAAGCTAAATTGGAGTTTTCAGAATGCCTTCCATTTAACTCCTTTAATAAAATGGGGAAGATAAAAGCAACCTAGTCACAAGAGAAGTGTTTTGAAAGCTATGCCTTGGATATCAGAGATGCAGAAATAAAAAGCTGCTTCAAAAATAGAGCCTACTGGCTTTACGCTGGCCTTCTGTATCTCTTCTCTTGTACTAGACTTGCTTTAAGCTTTAAGTTTTTTATTCAAGAAGTTAAATGGACAATAGAAATACTTTGAATCAAATATCACAACAAATGAAAAAAAGGCAGTGAATGATTCTTTTAAATGCAGTATTCTTATGTTCTTGAATCACAAAATTTCATCAGTCAAATTACAAGAATTTTGTGTCTGTTAAAAAGGAGAATATTGTTTATGGTTATATTTTACTAGACAGACATCTTTTTCACTAATGTATTTTTCCATGAATCCCATAGATTAGCATTTCCAAAAGTGCATTTCACTTAATATGCTAATACAATGCAAGTCCTGATATATGCTATAGTAAGGCAAGTAAAAATATTGAATTTTGTATTGGATTAAATTATTTTTCCATAGAGTCATTTAAACATTTGCACGTATTAATATCAAGAGGAAATCACAATAGCCAAACCTCAGGCACATACTAAAATATTTTCAGAGAGAAGGTATCTATCTGTGAATACATTTATGTTGATCACTAAATTAATACCTACCATGGATCAATAACTTTTTGAATAACAGTAATATATGAATGTAAATTGACTGTGATATTAGTATTTGAGATAGAGTAATTCCAGGGTACCTAGACTTGATGTTAAGTACATTTTTTATGCTGACAGATTTAACTACAGGTGTTATGAAAAAAAGTGCAGGAAATTTTTGTCAAAGAAAATGGCTGGATATAGATAATTAATTTGAAAAAACACTTGATTTCATTATTAAATAGAAAGTTAAGAACTATATTGTAAAATAGTCTTAAATTTATGCTCTGTGACTTCTGTCATACTTAAATAATAAATTACTGTCAGTGATCTCAAAACATCCCCTATTTTTATTTTAACATCTTCACATTTTTTGTGACACAATTTAAAATGGTAATATCCTCGTTGGCTCTTTTACACCTATAAATAAAATTTTGGCAAGTATATAAAATATATATTAACACTCACATATTTTAACATATGTGCATGAATATAGAAAAATGTATAAATACAGTAAATATCTTTATATATTAAATATATTATATATTAAATATACGTAAATATAAATTTATAAATATATGTTAAATATATTTATATAATTTTTAAAAACACTCCCATGTAGGTTATTTGGTGGTACTCTAACTAAACAAAGAAAAAGAGAAAATGGAAAGAAGCTGCAATGCTATTGAATAAGTCTTCCAGGATAAGTCATTATTGATGGCAGATAATTGGTGAAGGGACAACTACTCTTCAGGATTGCCTGATACTGAGCAGTGCGCTAAAAGCATTCTAGTGGCCTTCAATCATAGCTGTCTCATTATCGTGAAGACGGTATTATTTCAAATTAGCTTTTTATATTTAATTAAATAACACCTAGCCTACAAAATACCTCTCATTGTCCAAGCGAGGATTTTCTATGACTATCTTCCAAATAAGTTTTAGTGAATAGCAAGGAATAAACAGAAAGCTATTATTTTTACATTATGGAGAAAAGGGAAAAGGGAGAAGGAAGATAGATAAATTTGGCAGCCTGTCTTTTGATCCTATAAAACAATCTCCTTTATTAAAAAAAAGCATCATTATACTTAATAATTACATAATTTTCTCCGGGGCATCAATGAAAAGAAAAGAATGTTTCAGCATTGCTAAAATGTAAATAGCATTGCCATTGTCTTGGGGTTTTCAATAGGATGTAACTGATCTGACCCGAATTGTAATCCATTTTTCCCCCATTGAGGGATTCACTTACTTGCTTGCTTTAATTTTCTTTGGCAAATAACCTAATAAGAGACAAAAGGATAATTTTGAGAGCACTGAATACTATAATGTCTTTCATGTATTCATAGGTAAGTTTCTTTTGAGTCAGAATATTGCTTTTGGAAATATAAAGGAGGTAAGTATATTATCATTGAAAGTTCGATGTAGAGAAGCTTAATTTGACATGGTGTTTCACAATGGGAGGTAATAATGTCTATATTATTTTTGAGGAAATTTCCGTCCAACTGTCACAATACATAGTATTTTCAGGATTTATTCTGATGAAAATCACTCATTACCTAGCATGAAGCTTTGAAATTTATTAAGTCAAAATTGTGTTCAGCGAATGAATTTTTAAGTCACTGAATGTTTTAAAATTATCTTTAACTCTTGATACAATGATTATTTTTCTGCCTCCATTATGTTTTATAGGTTCCAAATGAAGAGATCAATGCAAATTTTGTGAAATACATGTGGACATTGCTGTTATTTTGATCACTTTTTTCTCTCAGAAACAAGGAAAATTAACATCTATGAGTTATTTGTAGGTCGATGATGCAAATTTCTTGTTTTGCTTTGAAAGTTAGATATGTTTGGTGCAGAAAAAACTCTTCAACAGAGCATATACAGACATTATAATTAGACAATTTTAACTTTGGGTTAAAATATTAGTACTAGATGTGCTAGTAACTCGCATTTTACCATAGAAACATTCTACCAATGTTTAAAAAGGAAAGAAATGTAAAAAAATTTGTTTTGTTTTTCTTTAGTGTTTCCTGTATGTGATAAAACTAAACAAAAAATATTTTAAATTTCAGGTTTTGCCAGGGATAAAAAGAGACAGAAAGAGCTACTTTCAATTTTTTAACAGGATAAATCTATCTTCATTAAATTGGAAATGAGATTTTTAATGTTATAATGTAGTTGGAAATAGCAACCACTTTTTGAATAGCAAGTGATTTCTATTAAAATGTAAATATTTAGCCATGTTGAATGTTACAGGGTAAGATCTGTATCATATTGAAATTTGATTTTGTGATTCCCTATCATAATTTGCACCAGAGGAAGAGGAGAACATCAGCTTGCATTGGGAAGGTGATGGTAGATAACTGAATCCTACTTACTATCTGCTTTGGCACTCAATGGAAGGGACTGATATTACTTCAGAATGAAAGATTATGATAGCCACCAGATCTCTACAGCTACCTCGAAGGCTGATTAAAAAAAAAGGCACGAGTTTGTATGTTCAACATTTACCTTATAGTAATGGCGATACAGTTTCATTACCCCTGGACAGTGTTGAATTCTGAATTTCCTATAGTCTTCTGTATACTTCTATATAAATCATTAGAATAAAGTGATAAGGAGATCATGATATCCTGGAATGAGAAAGTTGACCCCTTTCTTTTTATTGGGTTTTGTTTCACGACATTTGTGCAGATGGGTGGGACAATTCATTTTATTTTGAAAATACAACTAAAAGTCTAAGGTTTTCAGTCAGCCTTTTAGGAAAAATTGAAGGTAGGGCTATATCTATTATTTTCTCTATCTGGCTGGCATATCTGGTTATCAACTAACATTTTTTTTATATTGCCTATTTAAAATATTCTTGTTTTTAGGCAGAACAATTTTGTGTGAGTTTATTTTGATGTGTAGCTGTTAAAATTTCCATGCCATGCCTTCTTCAATTCTAAGTTGCTTATTATTTAAAGCAAAAATTAAAATCCAGGCAACATATCAAAATTATTTTGATTCTCAGAGTTACCTTGATTGCTTTCCAAACTCCTGAGTTTTTTTGAGGGGAGGGGTGATGGAAGGTCAGACACAGTGGTTCTCAGGATTACTAGTGGCTCTGCACTCAGAGATCGCTATTGGTAGGCACAGGGGACCATCTGGGATGCTAGGATTCGAACCATCATCTTTCCTGGATCTGCTGCTTTCAAAGCAAATGCCTCACTGCGGTTCTATCTCTCCAGCCCCTATTTTTATTTTTATACAAAATGTCCAGAGATTTTAATTATACTTAATGAAAAAAGGAAATGTACTTCTGTGCCATCATTTCTGAAAATTGTTATCATTAGATATTCTGGAATCTATCTCTAAATAAAAGCATATTTTTTCAATTAGCTTTAATTTATAATTATAAGAATATATGGGGACCTAATGATAGCACAAGGGTAGGAGGGCATTTGCATTGCTGCTCATGGGGGATGGACCCAGGTTCAATCCCCAGCATTTTATATCTGCCTCTGAATATGCGAGAAGAGATTTCTGAGTGCAAAGCAAGGAGTAAGTAACCCCTGAGCACCTCTGGGTGTGGCTCTAAAATGAAAACAAACAAACAAACAAAAAAAGAATATAACAGATGTGGGATGTTTATTTTCTTCACACACTAGCTCTTCTCCAAGCTGTCAGGCATGTATATTATGTTATGTAACTACTATATCATATACTATGTACATTATTTAAAGGTATTAACAGTATTGAAGTGCTCCTATCTTTTCCCATTCATAAAATTTCTTGATTTCAATGACATGCTCCATCATAAAGTTATTTGAAAAAAGAGCTTCTTTTGATTTCAGAAAAAGGTTTTTGTTTGTTTGTTTGTTTTTTTGGCTTTTGGGTCACACCCGGCAGTGCTCAGGGGTTACTCCTGGCTACATGCTCAGAAATTGCTCCTGGCAGGCTCTGGGGACCATATGGGGCACTGGGATTCGAACCGATGACCTTCTGCATGAAAGGCAAATGCCTTACCTCCATGCTATCTCCCGGGCCCCTCAGAAAAAGTTTTGAGTACATGTTACATTTAATTATTCTCAACTGGAGTTTTACAAAATATTTATACACCACTGAATATTTTCTAAATGACTGCTTTCTGAAGTCTCTCCAGATTTATGCAGAGATCAAATGACTTAGGGCACCTGGCATTAATTCTGTTGTGAAACAGGAGAATGGTTTCATCTATAATAATTGTCAACTATTTTTCCCGGGTATGTTATAAAAAAAACTGTTCAAAACAGAAGCCAGTATTATTTCATATTGAAAAGATAATTAGAACAATCAACTTGAACGAAATTCATTTGTATTCTAAAAGAAAAAAACAGAAGTGATTTTTGAACATCTCATCAAACTAATCTATGTTGTTTTACAAAGCAAACTATACGTATTAACTATGCCAATATTTGTTTAAAGTTTTGATACAAATAGAGATAATATTGAGCTTATGAATGTAATCCTAAATGCATGAAAATAGTATTAAAGCATGCATGAAAATGTTATAAAGGTAGGTATTTATGGGGTAGGCGAGATAGCACAACGGTAGGGAATTTGCCTTGCATGCTGCTGACCTGGGAGGGACCTGGTTCGATTCCTGGCATCTCATCTGGGCTCCCACCCTGCCAGGGGTGATTTCTGAGTGCAGAACCAGGAGTAACCTCTGAGAACTGCTGGGTGTGGCCCCCAAACCAATCAATAACTCAATCAATCAATAAAAGTTTTAATAATAAGGTAGGAATTCGTAACCCAATGAAAATTTAAAAGCTTTACTAAGCAAAATGACACTTTGTGCTCATAGATGAAAAACTAACAACTTTTAATTCTACTACATTTCACTTTCCCCAAGAGTAATTCTAGTTCTGCCACTCCATAGCATTTTAACTATGACTCAGATGTTGTTTTCAATGTGTGTGGTACAAGAGCTCATGACATCCCTTTCATGATGCAGAAGTCAGGTAATGCACCTCCATTTCCATTCTCTGTTGTACACAAGGCAACTAGAAAGGCTTGTGGTGTACAATAAAATCACCCACACAAATTAACCTAATATGAGAAAATGAATTTTTTCTCATATTAAGTTAATCTGTGTGGGTGATTCCCAGGCTCCCACATGGTCCCCCAAGTCAGGAGCGACTTCTGAGCGCATAGCCAGGAGTAACCCCTGAGTGTCACTGGCTGTGGCCCCCCAAACCTCCCCCCCAAAAAAAAGAAAGAAAAAGGTTCTCTAACACTATTAAACATTCTGAGGACTATACCAGTCTCTGAATTTCAAAACTGAAAGTAATGTTTAACTACATTTTCTACAAGCCAACAATAATGCAGTCATATTATCAACTGTACAGAGATAAGTGCAGAGATAAGTAACCGTATAGCTGTAGAGATAAGTATATAATTGTAGCAAATAGTTTTCAATGATTTTAAAAGCTCAATCATTAATGCTTAAAGAGCTATTTATGTTAGAGGACAAATGTCTTATTTTTATGTAAGAGGTAGATTTTTTTTCTTGGTGAAAGTCTATAGTAAATCATAAAATTAATCATACTTAATAGTTTATTATAAAAGTTATATGAAGGTATGACAACAGAATTATCCTTATTGGAATAATCCATAAGAACTATTATCTAGGTGTATATACACCTAGATAATATATATTATCATAACAGTTAACTTCACATCACATGTGTATTTGGATTCAAATATATGTACATAAAATAAAATAAAACTCAATTCTCTGAGGGTTTTCATAACAGAAGAAATGGAACATTACTATCAATGATATGACAGATAATATAAACAAAGCAGGTGATTTTTTTGGTAGCACATTAGGAAATGGGTATAGAGACTCTTCCAAAAATGCTTATTTTCTTAGTGTTATCTTAATATTTTGTCTTCATTCAAAACCTTTGTTAAAAACTCTTGTACTAAAAGAAAAGGTGTTTTTTGTGAGACAGTTGGAACTCAGAAGAAGGATATCTGTCTTTTTATTATAGTCTAAATATTTGGCTCACATCCAAGACTATCCTAGCTATCAAGTATCTGAAAAATATTGATATTCTCTCACTCCATAATTCTTAGAACTAGCCAAAAATTCTCAACATTAAAATATATTTATATTAATGGCATTCTAACATTTTAATAAATACATATTTAAGCAAACATTCTATAGATTTTTCAATGTTTAACTTCATAAGATTGGTAAAGCCAAAAGAATAATGAGGATTCATATTCTTTTCTGGTTCTTTATCTTGATTGTTATCACTTACATGACAGTGCTGGTAAAAAAGTGAAAACAGACTTAATATCCTTACTGATTAAATACTTCAATTCATTGAGAATTAAAATTTTGAGGGGCACATTTACTTATATCATTACTATGTTATAGTATCTGGAATTCTACTTGATATAAATATAATTTATAGGAGACATATGAAATATATAAAGAATAATATTTGGGCCCGGAGAGATAGCACAGCAGCGTCTGCTTTGCAAGCAGCTGATCCAGGACCAAAGGTGGTTGGTTCGAATCCCAGTGTCCATATGGTCCCCCTGGCAAAGATAGACAGTCACCAATATAAATAACTGATATTGAGACAGATATTTTCAAAAGGTGATGGAAAGATGGTAATTGCTTAAGCTATTAAGTTTTTTAAATTAACTGTTATTTTCAGTTTTATAAATCATTAAAAGTTAAACAAGCAAATTATATCCATAGAAGAATCAAATGTACTTAGTGATTACCTTATAATACAGGTAAAGAATCAAGAGCATATTTAGCATATATTTATCAGAATATAGTATATATTAAGTGCTCAAATAAATAACCATTGGGGTTTATTGAAATTCAGCCTTCAGAGTGAAAGATTTTCCTTTCTGAAGACTACTCAAGGAAAATAAAGCTAGAAAATAAAATTAAATAATTGTGCTGTGTTTAGGCTACAGGAAGAAATAAATAAAAAGCTAATTGGACAGAAGAGTAGCAAGAAATCAGGGAAACCAGATTTCCTTGTTGCTTGGGGTGTTTCGTTTCAATAAATTAGAAAGGTGTAAATTACGCTCCAAATTGAAATTCAATCTACTACCATAAATAGAAAGAGGCTAGCATATATCTACCTTTGCATTTTATCTATAGAACACTTAGTTGTATGACACAGGAACCACTTGGTGTTGTAGATATTGAAAATATGTCCTTCCAGTAGCTTCTGGCTTTTTAACAAAATGGATGTTATAAAATGGAGTTCTGATGATGCTTATTGTAAATTGTAATAGAATATTGAAAAAAGTGAGACTGCTTCCAAAGATTTTTCAAACAATGAAAAACAATAAATTATATGTCAGTTGCTCAGGAGTAGCTAACTTATATAGCAGACCAGATTGTAAAATAAGTGTGAAATGCTAAAGGAACTCTCATTTGAATAGGTTTATCTTCAAATTCTCAAATATTTTTTTAAATTTTATTTTACTGAAAATATTGTGATCTACAGAGTCCTTGATAGTTGAATTTCAAATATTAAGTGAGTCAGGGCCATTCTCACCACAAATGTCAACCTCCCACCACAAATGAATTGAGTGCATCCTGTACCACCACCTTTTGCTTCCTGACCTGCCAGTATAACAGGCCCATTTAAGTTTAGATGGCTAAAGTTTAGGTCTCTTGACTCTATTGTCATTGACTTTGTCTTAGTATTTAATTCTGTCTTATTTTTTCTCCACCAATGCATTTGAGATTACACAGCACCTGGCCCTCAGTCTATTTGTTTGTTTTTGGTTTTTGGGCCACACCATTTGACGTTCAGGGGTTACTCCTAGCTATGCGCTCAGAAATCGCTCCTGGCTTGGGGGGACCGGGGGATCGAACCGTGGTCCGTCCTACACTAGCGCTTGCAAGGCAGACACCTTACCTCTAGTGCCACCTTCCGGGCCCCTTAATCTTCCTTCTTTCTTTTCTTCTTAGTTTTACAGAAAAATGCAGAAATAGATGCCTGAGCTGTGGTACAGTGGTAGGGTGTTTAACTTACACTGTCCTGAATGGACCTCAGTTGGATTTCCCCGCATCCATATGGGCCCCCAAGCTAGTAATGATTTCTTAGCGCATAGCCAGGAGTAACCCCCAAGCATCACCAAGTGAGGCTCCAAAACAAAACAAACAAAAAACCCTAACCAAATAAAGAAAAAAATGCAGAAATATGTGGTAAAGCAAAGTAAACCATGTCCCAAGGTTCTATGAAAAAGGCAAGAATCATTATCAAATTATTTTTTGTTCAACAATTCTCTGATAACTGAAATGGTTCCCAAATTTAAAATCAAGGTTTATTCTCAATGAATAAATGGCATCAATCTTTAATATTTCCGGAGATTATTAAAAATATCATTTTCAAAAATAACCAATAGTTTTAATTTAAAATCTAATTTGAATTGAGGAAATAGCTCTGGAAATTTCAGTTAGCAATTGCTATTTATTTAGTAAATAATTATAATTTTATTTCATAATATATGCTTAGAATAATTCTTCAGTTTTATAAGTATGCAAACTGAGTTAACAAAAAGACACCACTTGATATAAGTTTAATAAAAATCATTGGGAAAAAATATAGTGCCAATTTGAAATGAAGAAAACCAGAATCCCATGTGTGTTGCAGTGGGAGCACAGATCTGTATGGTCAGCCAGAATAATTCTGGAAAGAAATATTAAAGATTGTTGCATTACATGAAACTCTTGACATGTTAAAAATATATGGAAAAAGAGGCCAGAAATGTTACATCAGAAAATAGGGGAGGCAGAGCACAGTGGTAGGGCTTTTGACTTGCACGCAACCTATCTGTAAACCAACTCAGGTTTGATCACAGGTATCCCATATCCATATGGTCCCCTCTGTCAGAAACTATTTCTAAATACAGAGACTGGAGTCATCCCTGAGTGCCTCCAGGTATGGCCTAACACTCTCCCCACCAAAAAAAAAAAAAAAAAAAAAGAAAGAAAGAAAAGAAAAGAGGGCTGTTGTATACATAAGGCCATGAGTTAAATTCCTTGTACCATCACATGTGTCTAGCATGGTCTTTATATCTCTATTGAAAGGGACTCCTGATGGTAAGCCAAAATGTTTAATTGCTGGTGAGAATCCAGGTAGTGTGTACACACAGCTGTAAAGTACTTACATGTTCCCTGTTATTATATAAACAATGTAAGGAAAAAGAAAAACAAGTTAGAAAAGAAGTAATAGAAAAGCATA
>PVKC010013827.1:0-22655 GCA_004027635.1 Crocidura indochinensis | reverse complement strand
CTGTTTTTCTGTTTGGTGGATCTATCCAGTGGTGATAATGGGGTATTGAGATCTTCCACGATTACCATGTTTCCCTTCATGTGTTTCTCCAGGTTTGCGAGCAGTTGTCTGACATATTTTGCTGGCTCTACATTAGGTGCATAAATACTTCTTGGTCTAGTGTTCCCCTGATAAATAAGTAGTGACCATCCTTGTGTCTGATCACTTTCTTGAGGTTGAATGCAATTTTGTCTGATATAAGAATGGCTGTCCCTGCTCTTTTTTGTTTTCCACTGGTCTGAATAATTAATTTCCATCCATTTATTCTAAGCCTGTGCTTATCCTGTAGTTGTAGGTGTGTTTCTTGCAGGCAGCAGAAATCCGGTTTATGTTTTCTAATCCAGTCCTCTACTATATGTCTCTTAATGGGAGAGTTTAGTCCATTAACATTTAGGAAGATTATTGAGAGAGAGGACTGTTGTGTAGTTGTGTTGTGTAGGGTGATTTTTGTTACAATCGGGGGTTTGGATTGTGTAATTCATCTCTGAGTAGGTCAATTAGGATTGGCTTTGCTTGCGCAAATAATGTAAGTTCGTTTTTGTTTGAGTATGTTTTTATTCTGTCCTCCCAGAGGGTTTTGCAGGATATTAACCCTCGGTTGAAAAGTATTTTCATTCAGGCACTTAAATATGTCGTTCCACTGTCTTCTTGCTTGGATTATTTCAAATGGTAGATCTGATTTGATTCTTATGTCCCTTCCTTTGTACTTCAGGGTTTTTTTTCTCCCTTTTTTTTTTTTTTTTTTTTTTTTTTTTTTTTTTTTTTTTTTTTTTTTTTTTTTTTTTTTTTTTTTTTTTTTTTTTTTTTTTTTTTTTTTTTTTTTTTCTCCCTTATTGCTTCAAGGTGTTCATCCTTCTCGTTGCTTTTGGCCATTTGGATTACTATATGTCTTGGTGTTGGTTTATTAGGGTCTATTTTATTAGGGACTCTCTTCACTTCCTGGATTTGCACCAGAGCTTCTATCTAGAGGGTGGGGAAGTTTTCTGACTACTTGTTCTTCCCCTTTCCCTATTTCCTCCCCTTCTAGTATTCCTACAATTCTTAGGTTATTTCTTTTGTCTTTGTTCAGTAAATATTGGAGTTTTTCTTCTAGTACCTTGCCTTTTATTTCCTTGTTGGCTTTTTGGTTGTTTTTTTGCTTGCAGTTTTCCTTCAAGTTCTTCTATGTGCTTCTCCAACTGTGTGATTCTGCTCATGTGGCTTTCTGTCTTGTCTTTTATTTCCTTCAATTCTCTTTGTATGATTTCTTTCATGTCTTCCAGCATGTTTTCTTTTATTTGGATTATTTGTTCCTCCATAGATTTGTTGTACTCTCTGGCTAGTGATTCTCTTATTTCTTTCACTATAGCTTGCATTTCCTTTCTCATGGTTTCTTTTAATCTTTCCTCTGTTGGATCTGTGCGTTTTGGTGGGCTTGGGAATTTGTTAAGATTTCTCTCCAGGTCCACAGGTATTGAGGTCTTCCTTAGTCTACCCATATATCTTTTCATTTATTGGTTTGGCTTGTAGTGCAGTTTCTTCCAATTTCAACTCGCTTTTGAGTTGGGTGAGGTCAGCGAGGTTTGGCCCCTCTCACTTCTAGTGCCAGTGCAGTCTCAATTACCCTCTCCCTCTACCTAACAGCCGGTGCAAGTTCCCCTTCCAGTCACAATGGATGAAAGCACTGTTGAGTCTAGCTCCCTCAGCTCCTCCCCTACCTAGGAGTCAAAGGAGTTCCCGACCCCTCAGGAAGGGCTCACAAGTTTCCTCAGGAACCTGGAGTCCAAGCTCCAATTCAGGGTCAGGGGGGCAGGTTATCTTTAGTGTGCCCACAGTCTCCAGGTGGTGAGCATGCGCAGAGGGTCGTGGAAGGGAAGCAGACCCTAGCTCAGCTGTGTTGCCAGTATGTAGGGGGGGGGGAGGAGTGGCGACCAGCTCAGAGTGCCTAGGTATGTGTGCACTGCAGTTCTGAGAGGGAGGGTGGAAGAGGGTGGAGCTCACCTGCTGGTTAGTGGGGGTCCTGGGTGACCACGCAGCTCAGGCCGGAGGGAGGAAGGGGATTGAGTTCACCTGCCGGTCCCCAAAGTCCTAGGCGACCAGGCACAGCTCAGGAGAAGGGAGGAAGGGGATGGAGTTCACCTGCCAGTCCCCAAAATCTTGGGCAACCACGCTGCAGCTCAACTGGGAGGGAGAAAGGGAGTGGATTTCACTAACCAGTCCCCAAAGTCCTGGACGACCAGGCACAGCTCGGGCGAGAGGGAGGAAGGGGATGGAGTTCACCTGCCGGTCCCCAAAGTCCTCGTGTTATTGTATTTTTGACTCTCTATATAAAGATCCATTGAAAAGTTCTTGAGTAGTTCTTACATATTTTCATTGTCCACACATTAATAATTTGTTTTGTTTTCTTTTAGGAAGACCCTCTAAAATTAATGAACTAATGGCAAAAGCTGAAATATGGCTCATTAGAACATATTGGGATTTTCGGTTTCCTCACCCAATCTTACCAAATTTTGAATTTGTGGGAGGATTTCACTGCAAACCTGCCAAACCTCTACCTAAGGTAAATTTTGTCCAGTGATTTCTGTTTGTTCTGTGTTTTATTATCATATATCAAGCTTAAAGGAAAATTACTCATAAAAAATAGGTGTGTGTCATCATATTTTCTGTAACTTTACAAGTAAATATAAAGATATCTTTGTGGCATTCTAATATAAAAATACCTTCATTTGAAACTTTTAGATTTTACGTCAACTAATATAATTTTGAGTAACTTTCTAGACATGCACCAAAGTTGTGTCAATATTCATTAAAAATTTTGTATAACATAACTTTTAATACCATAAGTGCTACAAAAAGAATTTTTGACTAAAGAACATACCCTGCATATGTATATCTATAATAAAAATTTAAGGTCTGCTAAAACATATTGTGTAATACTTATTGTAATATAGTTATTTACCAAATTCTTCATAATTTAAATTTTTAGCCATTAAGTTCCAACAAAGGGGCCCGGGAGATAGCATGGAGGTAAGGTGTTTGCCTTTCATGCAAAAGGTCATCGGTTCACATCCCGGTGCCCCATATGGTCCCCCGTGCCTGCCAGGAGCAATTTCTGAGCATGGAGCCAGGAGTAACCCCTGAGCACTGCCGGGTGAGACCCAAAAAAACAAAAAAAAAAAGTTTCAACAAAGATCCCACCACAAATATGACCTTCCCTCCAAGAATGTTCCCATTTTCCCACACACCAACCTTATGCCACCTCTATTGCAGGCACAAGTTTACTTCCCTTGTTTGTTATAACACAAATAAAATGATATTATTAAAACATAGATCAATAAAAGTCAGTTGGTCATAATTATTATGTCTCATAATGTAATTACTAAAATCAGATTCTGAAGATCTACTGTAATGGTTGGTGATACTTAAGATTTCTGTATTATCAGTTGATCTTATTTATTTTGGTAGATTTCTATATAATTTTCAGATCAGATTTGCTGCTAACCTACTCAGTTGACAATCTATGAAATTATAAATGTCATATGGCCATATCTGTGACTATATGGGTCAAAGACATATAGATTAGGAAAAATTTGGTAGCTTGACAGCTTGATCATATTTATTTATGGAGCTTGACAATTTTGCAGAGAGAAGTTATCAAGTGTGGCTGTAAATTGCTATGAGCTCAGGCAGAAAGAATAATCTGCCTACCCTATGTGAGAAAGTTCTGAGTTGTATGCCCAGAGCAGTATACCAAGAAGGAATTAGTTGCCTCATATTCTTTGAGATTAGTTGTGGAGATGAGCTGTTACTATGCTGTCAGCTGGCAAGAATGGGCAGAGTTGTTTGGTTTTTCACTTGCAGGATTGAGGGTAAAAAGGAATGGATGTGCTATCATTCTGAAGAAAAAAACCCTCAATTTTTAGCCAAAAAACATAGCCCTCCTAGAAGAATTGGGTGCTTATAATTCTTTTTGAGATAGTTGTGGAGGTTAGCCATTTCTATGTCATAGAATGTTGGGTGTTATTTGAGGTGTTGTATTTTTAGGATGAAAGAGAAATCTCCTTTTCCCACCTGAGAAGGTCAAGCTGTCAACTGGGTAAACTCTACCTGGGAGTATTTGGCATAATATTCCTCTTCTAGAGACTAGTTGTGGAGTTAGGCCAGTTTTTTATTTATTAATATATGTTTGTATGTTGGTTTCGGTCATAAAAAGTACATACTTTTCACCAGTGCAACCTTCCCACCACCAATGCCCCCATCTCCCTCCTCCACAACCCTGCCTGTCTTTGATATAGGAAATCTAATTCTATCATTCATTACCATTATCATGATATGTGCTGGTTTAGTTATTTCTCTAATTTTACTCACCAATCTTCGTGGTGTTATATTGTCTCTGGGTATTATTACAATGATGTATTTTCTTTTTCTTAAATCCCACAGATGAGTGAGATATTCTGTATCTATCTCTCTCCTTTTGACTCTTACCACTCAGCATAATAGTTTCCATGTCCATCTATTTATAGGAAAATGTTATGGCTTCCTTTTTCTGACAGCTGCATAGTATTCCATTCTGTATACATACCACAGTTTATTTAGTTATTCAGCTGTTTTGGGGCAACTGGGTTGCTTCCAGATTCTAGCTATTGTAGACAGATTTCCAGTGAATACAGACACGCAGAGGGCATTTTTTAACTGTGCTTTATTTGTTCCATGGATATAACCTTAGGAGTGTTATAGCTAGATCATATGGGAGTTCAATGTCCAGTGATTTAAGAAATATCCAATTGTTTATAAAAAGGGTGGAGTAGGGGCCATAGCAATAGCACAGTAGTAGGGCTTTTGCCTTGTATGTGGCTGACCCAGGACAGACAGGGATTCAATCCCCAGCATTCCATATGGTTCCCCAAAGTCAGGAGCAATTTCTGTTTGCATAGCCAAGAGTAACCCCTGAGCGTCACCGGGTGTGGCCTAAAAAAAATAAGGCTGGATTATTCTGCATTTACATTAATAGTGAATGAGAGTTTCTTTCTCACCACATCCCCTCCAGCGCCGATTTTTCTTGTTTCTTGTGATGTGTGCCAGTCATGAGAAGTACTTCATTGTTTTGATTTGCATCTTACTGATAATTAGTGATGAGGAGCTTTTTTACAAGTGCCTTTTTTCCATCTGTATTTCTTCTTTAGAAAGTGTCTTTTCATTTCTTCTTTCCATTTTTGATGGGATTAGATGTTTTTTCTTGTTAAGTTCTGTAAGTACATTGTACATTTTAGGTTTTAGGTCCTTATCTGATGGGTATTGTTTGAATAATTTCTCTCATTTCCTGGGTGCCCTTTGTTTCTAGTAACTGTTTCTTTTGAGCTGCAGAAATTTCTCAGTTTATGTGGTCCCCTTTGTTTATCACTGCTTCCATTTGTGTGGACAATGGTGTTTCCTCCTTGAAGATGCCTTTTGTCTCAATGTCATGGCATGTTTTACCTACATATTGTTTTATATACCTGTGGATCCAGGTCTTTAATTCATTTGGATTTGACCTTTTTTGTATGGTGTTAAATGGAGGTCTGAATTCATTTTTGTGTGTGTGT
Organism: Crocidura indochinensis; assembly: GCA_004027635.1. Lineage (NCBI taxonomy): Eukaryota > Metazoa > Chordata > Mammalia > Eulipotyphla > Soricidae > Crocidura > Crocidura indochinensis. The sequence continues at coordinate 17,055 of PVKC010013827.1, read as the reverse complement.
GTGTGCATGTTGCTGACAAATTGTGCCAGCACAAATTGAAGCTTTCCTTGCTGCATTTTGCATTTCTTACCCTTTTATCAAAGATTAATTAATTGTATGTATGTGGGTCATTCTTTGAATACTCATATATTCCATTAATCTAAGCTTCTTTATTCCAATACCATGTCGTTTTAGTGACTAATACTTTTTAATACAATTTAAAGTTAGGGAAACTGGTGTCTTTCATCTTTGTCTTTCTAAGGGTTGCTTTAGCTGTTCATAGGTTATTATTGTTCCAGATGAATTGTAGAAATCTTTGATCCACTTCTTTATAAAATTTATAAAATTTCATGGGTATCCTTAGAAGAATTGCATTAAATATTTTTAAGCACTATGATTACAAGCAGGTTTGTAGTTGGGAGATATATATATACATATATATATGATAGTGTGTGTGTGTATATATATATATATATATATATATATATATATACCCTCTTTATCCCTCCTCCCCCACCCCTTGTCTATATTCAAGACAGGGATTCTATTCAATCATGTTTATTATTTAAATAAACATATTTTTGTTTTTGTTGATCTTTCTGATTGTTTTTCGGATTTCTACTTTATTAACATCTGTTCTAAGCTGTATTTCCTCTTGCTTACCTATTCTTGGTTAATTTTGTTGATCATTTTCTAATTTTATTAAGTTATCTATGTAGACCTCTTCTTTCTTCTTGATGTGTGCTTGCAAAGTTATAAATATTCCTTAGTACTGCTTTTGCTGTGTCCCAAGATGGCAAAGACTCCACCAAGGAAGAAAACTACAGACCAATCTCACTAATGAACACAGATGCAAAAATCCTCAACAAAATCTTAGCAAACCGAATCCAGCACTATATCATAAAGATTATACACTATGACCAAGTGGGTTTCATCCCAAGGATATAAGGACGGTTCAACATACACAAATCAATCAACATCATATACCACATGAACAAAAAGAAAGACAAAAATCACATGATTATATCAATCGATTCAGAGAAGGTGTTTGACAAAATCCAACACCCATTTATGATGAAAACACTCAACAAAATATGGCTGAAAGGAACCTTCCTCAATAGAGTTACAGCTATCTATGAAAAGCCTATAGTCAACATTATCCTTAATGGCAAAAAAAAAAAAAACTGAAAGCATTTCCACTAAGGTCAGGAATTAGGCAAGGCTGTCCACTCACTCTACTCTCATTCAATATTGTTTTAGAAGTCCTAACAATAGCAATCAGACAAGAGAAAGGAATAAAAGGAATCCAAATAGGGAGTGAGGAACTCAAACTATCTCTTTTTGCTGATGACATGATGATATAGATAGAAAACCCTAAAGAGTCCTCAGTAAAACTCCTAGAAACAATGAATCAATACAGCAAAGTGGCCAGCTACAAAGTCAATTCACGTAAGACAGTAGCATTCCTCTATACAAATAACAAGTAGAGGAGAAAGAGATTAAGGACACAATCCCATTTAAAATAGTATCCTAAAATATCAAGTACCTAGGTATCAACCTTGCAAAAGAAGTGTAGAATCTATACCATCTAAACTTCAAAACACTTCAGAAAGAAATTGAAGAGGACCTTAGGAAATGGAAGAACATCCCATGCTCATGGGTAGGTAGAAACAACATTGTCAAAATGGTGATTTTACCTAAACTTCTATATAGATTCAATGCAATCTCTATCCAAATTCAAACCTTACTACATCATTTTTAAGGACTTAGAACAATCAATTATAAAATTCATCTGGAACCACAAAAGACCCAGGTTAGCCAAATACATACTGAAAAAAACAGAAGCTGGGTAGCATCTCTTTACCTAACCTGAAGTTTTACTATAAAGCCATAGTGATTAAAACAGCATGGTACTGAAATAAAGACAGTCTCAGATCAGTGGGTTAGAACAGAACATCCAGAGATAAACCCCCAAATATACAGTGAACTAATATTTGACAAAAGAGATAGGCTGGAGAGATAGCATGGAGATAAGGCATTTGTTTTCTTTGTGGGGGGCATTTGTTTTCTTCTTTTCCTTAACTTCACCTGTTTTGGTTCTGCTAGGTACAAAAATCTACAAGAAAAAGTCTTGCCTGGTATCAAAGCTCAGGTTAAAACCAGGGTACATAGATGATGGATCCTGGCACTCTAACCCCTAAATGCACCAGCAATATAGTACAGCACCATTTCTTTTTGCAAAGGCATACTAAAAAAGGGAAATTTTACATATAGAAACAATCTTTTATCTACTAGGGATTAGAACTCATACATTCTGCAATAAAGGGACACCTCCCAATTTGAACATATGTCATGTGGTCCTAATTTAGACTCCATATAAATTGACAGTGACCTTGAACCCCAGATCTCAGACATAGATCTGCAACTGTTCTCTGTAACAGCTCCAGGAACCAAACTCCCTCTGGGAAATTCTTAATACTGCTCAGACACCAATATGCGCAGTTTCGATATGATATCCTGACAATGAGGAAATATCAACAACTATGTCTAAGAGCAGGTTGTCTTACCTCACTACTTAACAATAAGATGAAATCAGAAGATACATCATCCTTTGATCTGTGCAAAAGCCAAGATCAATGACTACAGAAGACTGACCATGACAACCAAGACTGAGCAGAACTTCTCCTGAGACCAATAAAAAAAAGACCCCAGTCTAGGGTTTGGCCTAAGTCCTGTACAACAACTTACTTGCCAAAATTTAATATATAAACAGTTCTGAATCATGTTGCAAATAAAAGTGTATCTATAATTGTTGCTCCCAAAATAGTTAATATATTTTCTCCTGGACTATATTGTAGAACTATATTTTTAATATTGATGTGTGTGTCATGTCAAAATTGAAGAAAGGAGCTCATGCTTGTAAGCCAAGTGTTTTATTCCTATAATATTATATTGTTTATCAATGGAAAATGTCTTCTCAGGAAATGGAAGAATTTATACAGAGCTCTGGAGAAAATGGCATTGTGGTGTTCAGTCTGGGATCAATGATTACTAGCATGCCAGAAGAAAGAGTCAATGTGATTGCATCAGCCCTTGCACAGATTCCACAAAAGGTTAGGTAATATTCATGTATAAAAAATAAAAAGAATTAACAATCTGCCTATGAAATTTATAATGGTTTGAAGGCTTTGGGTTACAAAAACTTCAAATGTATATGATTAATAATTGAAATTACATATTGTATGCAATAAGTGGTAAACTGTAATGATTAATCTGTTTTATCTTAGCAATTCAATTTAAAATATGCATGACAGTTGCTCAAGTAAAACAAAGGATATTGTCCCAAGATCTCTAATCTAAGAGGTCTGGCTGAGACAACTGCAACTGAGCAGAACTTCTGGAAACATAATGAAAGACTCTATGCTAGGCTTCATACTAAAAAAGGTGCAAAAACCAAACTGACTAAAATTACAGTGTTGGAACAGAACTTCTTAAAATGTAAAGAAAGACTTCAGTCTAGTCTCTACCCTATGATCTGTGCAAATACCGAGATCTTTTGTTACTGAGGCCTGATTTTATCATCCATTACTGAGTGGAAAGTTTCCAGACAGCACAAAGGACCTAGGGAAGAGAAAAAGTGCATGTATAGAGCCTATAGCTATTTCCATGACAGAATGCCTCAAGGGTGGAGAAACCCTTTACCTCTTAGGTCAAGGAAATTCCCTTTCTAATCTCCCAATATTTACTGTGCCTATGCAAAAAAAAAAAGCACAAATTAATTTTTTGCAATTGTTGTTATTGTTGTTTTTTTCTTTTCATGTATGCTTTTTTTTTATTTCGGGACTGTGGTTATTTTTTTGGTTGTTGTCTTTATTGCTGTGGTTGATATTTTGTATGGTTTTTATGTTTTTCTTCCTTTTTCCCTTTCTTCTCTTAAATTGATATTTATAGCCTCTAGAAGAACACTCCTGTTATTCTTCTTTGATTTTAGCCCCCCCCCCTTATTTTCTCTTTCTTTTTTCTTTCCTCCAAACAGAACCACATAACTTGAACAATCTTGTTCTGCCTCATAAATTGAGGGGGAAATAATGGAGGGTACCAAGACCAAACAGATGTATGAACATTGAGTAGAAATAAAAAATGATCATACTTAAACACCAAATCCAAAGCCAATGACAACAGAATCGAAACCCAATCTACAACAAGCTAGACACAGAGGGGACCACTTATATGTGGGGGCATTGTACTCGTCCCACCTATTTTTCTTTCCTGTGAGGACACGGGGCTTGATGTTGGGACTGGGAGGTCCTGAGGAGAAATGGTGTGGGAGCAGCAGTTTTTAGTTTAAATGCTTTATTTTCTACTTACATACTTTGAAAACAAGAAAACTTGTTAATGTAACTAAATAGTCTTTTGTGTTTTTATAATTTAAAATCCTGAGGGACAGAAGGACTAGCCTATGGTATGAAGCTTGCCACAAAAAGTGGTGAGTTCAGTTAGAGAAATAAGTACAATGAAAATTATCATGACAATGGTAGTGGGTGAGAGAAATATAATGCTTGCCTTGAACACAGGCAGGATGTGTAGGAGAGGAATATTAGAGGCATTGGTGGTGGAAATGTTGCACTGATAAAAGGGGCTGTTCTTTTTTTTATAACTGAAACCAAACTACAAACATATTTGTAATCATGGTGCTCAAAGATATTAATTTAAATATATAAATATCAAAAAATTCTCATCAAACATTAAAGTTTAATTCTAAAGTTTAATATTTAACTAATATTAACTATATTAACTAATATTAACACCATTTTCTTAAAACCAATAGGTTCTATGGCGATTTGATGGCAAGATACCTGATACTTTAGGGACTAATACTCGTCTGTATAAGTGGATTCCCCAGAATGATCTTCTTGGTAAGACTCTAACACTAAAATGAGAATAATCCAATGTGATAGCCATTTATAATAAATTAAATATACTAAATATTTATCAACAAATTTTAATCAATAAAAATTTACTTCGTATTTATTTTATCAATCCTGCAGTGAAATGAATAATAAATAACAATTATTATTTTCTAATATTTATTTCCTTGTGGTCAAATCAAGTTACCTTATTTCAGATGCAATTATTTCTCACATGTTTTTATAGAGTTACAAAATTAAAATCTGATATTCTCTCTTTTTTTCTATACTGTTTCAATATTTATGGGTCTTCAGCACCATTGAAATATAAAGGCTGCATTGTTCTATCAGTGACCATAATTACTATAGAAAAATGTCATAGCATGTGGGAAATTTCTTGAAGTAACACATCAATAAAAATATATAATTTTCCTTCCCCTAATCAATATATTTACTAAAAACTGTATATCTTACTCATATAACATATATAATATAACAGATATATAACATATGCACATGTTAACATATAAATGTAAAGACTAATATTTTAGACTTAGTCATTTTACATCCTTTTAAAAAACTCAATGAAAATTTTAATTTAAACATTTTATTGTCCTCAGAATTATAAGCCATCAATATCATTTAAGAAGTTTTGCAAGTGTTAACTGAAACAACAAAGCTCCTACTTTAAATATTTTCTCAGGTACTATTTTCAAAAAACAAAATATGTATGCAAGAAAACATAAAATTTTTAGGCTGATAGCTCTAAGATTTTGATACATATTATGTGTTAAATAGTCTTGAGTATAATTCCTGATAACAGAAGGTCTCATAGTAACTCTTGCTGAAGTACACTGCGCTTGTGAGCCCTGAAGTCTCTGTTAGCATTGCATATCCTGCCATGGATGTATGACCCTTTTGGTTAGGCTGATGTCACTGAGAAATGCTCTAGGGACATCTAAAATTATATTAACTATTCTCGACAGGTGAAAAATATGTGTTAAAAAGAGAAAATGGAGAAAAATAACAAAGATAAATGTTCTGCATTAATAAAGAAATATTCATGGTTCTAAGAATATTTGAGCTACTCATTGTAAAAGTACAATAGTACAAAACTACAATAGTACAATTGGAAATCATACTGAAGAAAAAAATATTTTCTTCAGTTAAATAATTGTGATTCCTCTTTCTAATGAAAATATAAAATGAAAACTACTTTGGGACTAGAGTGATATTACAGAAAATTTGATGTTTGTTCTGCACAAGAAGGATTCAAGATTGCTCCCCAGCATCACAAATGAGCCCCATCAAGAACATTCCCTGAGTACAGAATCAGAATAAAACCTCAGAACACAACTGAGTGTTTCCCAAGACGTAAAATAATACTAAAAATAATAAAAAAATAAATTATAATTTATAACATAAATTTTTATATATATTTTATATATTATATATATATTTATAAATTATAATGATTGTTGAAGTAAAACAGCTCTCAGGATGGACTTGGATGGAGATGAAGGCCTTGGTCCTCCATCTCAGGCCACGTGACTCCATCCTCCATTAGCCAGCGGATCTGGAGGTTCATGAGAGCGGCAGGTAGAAATCTCACAGACAGGCTTCATGAGAGATAACATCTTTATTCAGACCTAGCCATCAGATGTGGCTGCTATCATTTAAGCTAGCCCTGCATCTTCTTTCATCCATGTCACCTCTGACCTCCATGCTGGCCAGCATCCAAAAGATCCAAAGGGCAAAAGGCAAAAGGGCCGAAAGCCAAAGACCACATACCTATATACCCTTCCAAGACCCCTCCCAGGAAATGGGCAGGGTCTTGCAGGTAAAGTAAAAGTAATATCTGGTTCCCCAGGCCCCGCACAATTCTGGGTGGGTCTCAGGTAATTACCTGTACCCCAGGGTGTAGCTACAGATTGTCACCTCAAATATAAAAATGATCAGTTAACCAAAGAGTCTAGACTTGGGCATTGTAATAAAACAAAGTATAGAAAGATACACAATTGCATGAATAACTCATGTAAAAAATGAATTCCACATTGAGTTGATATTCCATAAGAAAAGACAGTATTCATAAAGAATGTTGTGTACATTCATAAAAAAATAAGTAATAGTGACCCAGTAAGGCCAGTTTGATCGCACACACTAGACATGAGCCTCTAGCTAGTCAGGAGTGATCCTTGATTTTTAGTGCAGAGTGAAGAGTAAGTCCAACATGGGCAGGTGTGGCCTAAACTACCCTGTTCAAAAATCATAATAAATTTAATTCTCGGGGGCCAGGCGGTGGCGCTGGAGATAAGGTGCCTGCGCGAACCTAGGATGGACCGCGGTTCGATCCCCCGGTTCCCCATATGGTCCTCAGTGCCTGCCAGGAGCGACTTCTGAGCGAATAGTCAGGAGTAACCCCTGAGTGTCACCGGGTGTGGCCCAAAAACCAAAAAAAAAAAAATTTAATTCTCCTAAAATTCAAAATTGGAAAAAAAAATTTAATTCTCCTAAAATTCAAAATTGGAACTCTACCATCTTTTTCCAAAATATTTTGAGTACTTTCAACTGAATTACTACATGGGCATTTCTTTTTTTTTTTTTTTTTACATGGGAATTTCTTAAACATTACAAAATGTGGAACCAGTGGAATAATACAATAGATAGACCATTTGCCTTGCAAGTAACTAACAAAATTAAAAAAAAAAAAACAGCACCAGATATTATGCTCCAAACACTACCTTAGGTAATTCCCAAGTAGAGTTAGGAATATGCTGTGGGCACTGTCCAATGACTCAGAACCAAAGAACAAAAACAATTATATGCAATGGATATCTAAGTCAAATGTTATGGTACCAATGAGCATTTTTGACAGTGTAAAAATTATGTTATGGTACCAATGAGCATTTTTGACAGTGTAAAAATTAATTTCTCAATGTGAAATTATTATTGAATATATTGTTATATCACAATACAGAGTTTAAGTTGTGCATTTTGAAAATTAAAATGGAATGCAGCACATTAAGTTATCTACTAAATATCAGTTAACCTCAGCAGTCATTTCATTGTGACACTATATTTAAAATAATACTTAGTCTCATAAAATTGCCATTTCTTTATGTCTAACAAGGTTCTTTCTATCATACAAAATGTTTTCTCTAATTCATTCACCATAACATTTTTTCAATATCCAAATAAAAATACAGTCTCCTTTACCTATTTCTCTAGTAGAATAAAAGGATTATGGTTTAAAAGATTTAAAAAAACAAATTTTGCATAGACTATGTTTTCTAAATGCAATGACTATATCAGTGGCTTAGTCTGCTATTTCAATTTAGTAAACAGATTTTTGATCATTCTCTAAAATGTACTCAATTTCAGGTCATCCCAAAACCAAGGCTTTTATAACTCATGGTGGGTCCAATGGAATCTATGAGGCAATTTACCATGGGATACCTATGGTGGGCATTCCTCTGTTTGCTGATCAACCTGATAACATTGCCCTCATGAAGGCTAAAGGAGCAGCTATCAGAGTAGATTTGGAAACAATGTCAAGTTCAGATTTACTTAATGCACTGAAGACAGTCATCAATGATCCCTCGTGAGTATCACAATATTTTAATAATTAGTGTCTAAATACAAGTACCCTATAATCTCAGCATTCTTATGCCATTTAAGAGATTAAATATATAAGCTGTAAGCGAGGCACAGAGGAGACCACCTATGCTAGGAGCCTCAAGGGAGAGGGAGGTGGATATGGTGGTAGGATGGGAATGGAGATGGAAGGAAGACAATTTGATATGGGAATCCCCCTGATTTTATGTTAATATGTACCTAAAATATTATTGTCAACAATATACAAAAAATAAAAAAATTATTAATAATAAAAAAGAGATTAAATATAAACCAGTAACATGATAAAAACTCATACTCAATGTAATTTCATTGCAACTATTTCTTTAAAAAGCTATACTACTTACTGATTTATAAAGTAATAGATTACTTTTATAATTTATAGTTTAAATCGTGTAAAGATTTTCTAGAAAGTCACAAGAAAAATTCTTTTATTAAAATAATTTTATTTGACCAAATAAATCTTTCATACAAATCTTTCATAGTAATATTTAAGATGTATAGTGACATTGAATCAGGGGCATTCCCACCACTAGTGTTGTCCTCCCTCCATCCTGTTCCCAATATGCATCCCATGTCCTCTCTATTGCCCCTGGGCTATTAGAATAAGTGGTCCCCTCTGTGTCTAGCTTGTTGTAGATTGGGTATCAATTCTGTTGTCATTGTCTTTGAATTTGGTGTTTAAGTCTGATCATTTTTTAAATTTTTACTCAATGTTCATATGCTTGTTTGTTCTTGGTACCATCCATTATTTCACCCTCAATTTATGAGGCAGAACAAGATTATTCAAGTTGTGGTTCTGTTTGAAGGAAAGAAAAAGAAAAAAAAAGGAGGTAAAAATCAAACAAACAAAAAACTATAAGGAGTCCATCTAGAGGTTATAAATATCAACTTAAGAGGAGAGGAGGGAAAAGAAGAAAAACATAACAAAAATACAAAAATAAAAAACAGAATCAAACAGCAACAATAACAAAAGAAACATAAAGTAAAATCAAACAAACAAAAAAATGAAAAAGCACCACAGCAATAAAGACATCGACCAAACAATAACAACAATTCTGAAATAAGAGCAAAACTAAAAAAATAAAAATTGGAGCTAGGGATCATAGTTGTTATGCAGGTCGTAGCTCATGCCCTAGACTAGGGCTTTTTGATTGGCCCAGGATATATACAGTCTGGCCATGGATTTGTCAGCCAGTCATCTGTAAATTGCGGTCTTGGCATTTGGATAGATCAAAGGGTGACAAGTCTTCTGATTTTGTCTTATCATTAGCTGGTGAGGTAGGATAACTTGATCTTAGGTCCAATTGTTCCCATTTTCCTCGTTGTCAGGTATCATATTAGGTTTGGCACTTGGTGTCTGAGCACTATTAAGGATGTCCCGGTTGAAATTTGTTTCCTGTGGCTATTGTGAAGAAGTGTGTTGTTTTTATGTCTGTGATCCAGAGGTCTGTCTGAGACTATTGCAACAGAAGGGGGCTTCTGGAAACATAACGAAAGACGCTATCCCAGGCCCCTTCTTAGGATTAGCACAAAGACCAGGACCACTAGCTACAGAAGACAGATTAAAAAGACACTGAGGGAACAGAACTTCGAGAACCACGAAGAAAGAAATAATCAGAAGTTCAACTCCTTGAATCGTGCAGATACCAAGGGCTGATTTTATTACCCAGGATGGATCTGAAGTCCTCCATACACCAAAAAAGCACCAAGGGGAGAGCAAATGAACCTGAAAAGAGTCTATAGTTAATACCATGACAATATACTTCAAGGGTGGAGAAACCCTGTACCTCTTAGGCAAAGAAAATTCCTTTTCCAATGACCCCAATATTTACTGTGCATCTGCAGGAGGAGGGAAATAAAGCACAAAACATTTTTTTCATTAATAGTATTTACTAATCTATTTTTGTTGATTTTATTGTTGTAGTTTGGCTATTGAAGTGGATAACTCCATGTATATTTATTTATTTATTTTCTTGTTTTCTTGTTTTCTTTTCTTATGTGCTCTGCCACATTTTTTTTTACCTCAATACCAGGGCTTTTATATGGTGCTTACTCCCCACCCCACCCTCCTTTTTTTTTTTTTTTTTTTTTTTGAGTGCTCACTGGATACTTTGACAGTGCTTTATGTACTGTTGTGGTGCTTCACCTTCTTTTTCACCTATGTCTCCAACCAAGGATGAGAGTCTCTAGAAGGACTCTGCCTATTTCCGGAGTATTTGAATTTTTTTTCTTTTTTTTTTCTCTTCTCCAGGTTATTAGTTTTCTTCAAACAAAACCACATAACTTGAACTAACTAGTCCCGCATCCCAATGGGGGCGGGGGGGATAAGGGAAGTACCAAGACCAAATAAGTGTAGGACCACTAAGTAGTTAGCTAGGCACAGAGGGAGCCACTTATTCTGGCAGCCCCGGGAATGAGGGAGGAGGATTTGGGAGGTAGGACGGGAACGGAGGTGAGGGAGGACAATTCAGTGATGGGAATTCCCCTGATTTTATGTTAACATGTACCTAAAATATTATTGTCAACGATATGTAAGCCACTATGATTAAAATAAAAATTATATTAAAAATAAATAAAAATAAAAATTGTGCGCTTTTTTTTCATAGGCACAGTAAATATTGGGGAGGTTAGAAAGGGAATTCCCTTGGCCTAAGAGATACAGGGTTTCTCCGCCCTTGAAGCATACTGTCATGGGAATAACTACAAGCTCTGTACATGCTCTTTTACTTTCCCCTAAGTCTTTTTTGTGTTGTCTAGAAACTTTCTGCTCAGTCATGGATGATAAAAGCAGGCCTCTGTAACTAGAGATCTTGGTATTTGCACAGGTAATAGGGTGGAGTCTAGGATGTATGTAGTCTTTCTAAAAGTTCTGTTCCATCACTGTTGTTTTATCAGTCTTCTGTAGTTGGTGGTATTGGTTTTTGCACCGATCCAAGGAAGAATCCTAAGAAAGAGTCTTTGATTGTGTTTCCAATTCTGCTCAATAGCAATTGTCTCAGTCAGACCTCTGGAATTAGAGATCTTGGTTGTTTTACAGATTGTGGGCCAAAGTTTAGGCTAGGGTCTTTCTTATTGTTCCCAGGATAAGTTCTTTTTGTCATGGTTATCACAGTCAGTCTTCTGTAGTTGGCAATATTGGCTTTTGCACAGATCAAAGGATGATTTGTCTTCTGATTTCATCTCATTGTTAGGTGACGAGATAAGACAACCTGCTCTTACACCAAGTTGTCATGTCCTCATTGTCAGAATGTCATATCATAATTGGTGCATGTTTGTGTCACACAGGAGAGATAGCATGGAGGTATGGTGTTTGTTTTGCATGCAGAAGGATGGTGGTTCATTCCGGAATCCCATATGGTCTCTCGAGCCTGCCAGGAGAGATTTCTGAGTGTAGCATCAGGAGTAGCGCCTAGGAGCAACCAGATGTGACCCCCTCAAAAAAAAAAAAAAAAGAATGTCCCAGAGGGAGTTTGGTTCCTGGAGCTGTTGAGAACTGTGTCAGTTCTATGTCTGAGATCTAGGGTTCAAGGTTGGAAGGTTGCTGTCTAATCACATGGAGTCAAAGTTGGATCTACATGACATATGTTCAAGGTGGGGGAGGGGGTGCTCCTGTATTATAAAATGTATGAGTTCTTAGCCCTAGTAGATAAGAGCTTATTTCTATATGTAAAATTTCTCCCTTTTTTTGTATGCCTTTGAGAAAAGAAATGGTGCTATATTATATTGCTGATGCATTTGGGAGTGAGATATTGGGTTCTATCATCTCTGTGCCCTGGTTTTGACCTGAACTTTATCCAAGACAAAAGATTTTCTTGTAGGTTTTCATCCTAAGGAGAACCAAAACAGATGAAGTTAAGGAAAAGTAGGAAACAAAAAAACAAAAACAATACCAACACATACACACACACACACACACACACACGTACGCACGCACGCACGCACGCACGCACGTGTGCGCACACACACATATTCTATTCATGGGTGTTTATTGTTTCAAATAAATTTCAGGAGTGTTTTATCTACTTCTTTGAAGAATGTCTTGGGTGTCCTTAGAGCAAATTTCATTAAATCTATAAATGCTTTCAGGACTATTAACATTTCAATGATGTTTATCCTCCCAATCCATGAACAAAGTATGTGTGTCCATTTTTTTGTGTGTGTTCTTTTATTTCTTGAAGCAGGGTTTTATAGTTTTCTTTGTATATATCCTTCACATCTTTACTTAAGTTCACCCCAAGATATTTGAGTTTGTGTGGCACTAATGTGAATGAGATTGTTTTTTAATGTTCATTTCTGCTCTATCACTATTCATGTATAAGGTAATTAATTTATGTGTGTTAATTTTGCAGCCTGACACTTTCCTATATGAATCTATTGTTTCTAGAAGTTTACTGCTAGAGTCTTTAGGGCTTTTTAAATATAGTATCATGTCATCTGCAAACAGTAAAAGCTTGACTGCTTCCTTTCCTATCTGGATGCCCTGGATATTTTTTCTTACCTAATCACTTTGTCAAGAACTTCCAGCATTATTTTGAATTGGAGTGGTGAAAGTGGAAGTCTTGTCTTATACCAGATTTTAGAGAAAAGGCATTTAGTCTATCTCTATTGAGAATAATGTTTGCCATTGGCTGTGGTAGATGGCTCTGACTATATTGAGAAAAGTTCCTTCCATTTCCATCTTGATAAGAGTTTTTATCAAGAATGGTTGCTGCACTATATTGAATGCTTTCTCTGAATCTCTTGAAATAATTATATGGTTCTTATTTTTCTTTTTGTTGATATGGTGTACTATGTTGATTGATTTACATATGTTAAACCATCCTTGCATTCCTTGAATAAAACCTACTTGGTTTTTTGGTGCATGACCTTCTTGATTAGGTGCTGGATCTTATTTGCCAGAATTTTGTTGAGGATCTTTGCATTAGTGCTCATCAGGGATATTGGCCTGTATTTTTTCTTTTCTTGCAACATCTCTGTCTGATTTTGGTATCAGAGTGATATCCCCTTTATAAAAAATATTTGGGAGTGTTCCTGATTCATCAATTTCATGAAAGAGCCTGAAAAGAATTGGTAGTATTTCTTCTAGAATGGTTTAAAAGAATTTGTTAATTAATCCATCTGGACTTGGGCTTTTGTTTCTGGGAAAACTTTTGATTACTCTTTTAATTTCTTCAGTAGTCATGGTTTTGTTTCAATATGCTAGATCATCCTGGTTTAACCATGAAAGATTATAAGAGTTCAAGAATTTATCCATTTCTTCTGGGTTCTCATGTTTTGTGGCATAGAGTTTCTCAAAGTAGTCTCTGATTACTCTTTTAATCTCTGCAATATCTCTAGTGATCTCACCCATTTCATTTCTAATCCATTAATTAAGTTTTGAGAGAGAAAATCTTAACACCTGCATATTAAACAGCTCACTATTGAACAACAAGTGGGTCAGAGACAAAATAAAAGAGGAAATTAAAAGATTTCTGGAAAAAAATGAGAAAGAAGTCACAAATTACCAGAATCATGGGACACAGCAAAAGCTGTGAAAATGGGAAATTTTATAGATTTTTCAAGTATTCATCAGAAAGAAAAAAGAAGCCTCAGGATACAAGAGCCACCCACTGAGTGGGAGAAACTATTCACCCAATACCCATCAGATAAGGGACTAATATCCAGAATATACATGGCACTGACAGAACTTTACAAGAAAAATAGTGAACCCCATCAAAAATGGTGAGAAGAAATGGACACTTTGTCAAAGAAGAAATACAAATGACCAAAGGGCACAAAAATACTTTGCATCACTAATCCTCAGGAAGATGTAAATCAAAACAACTATGAGGTATCATCTCATGCCACAGAGATTGGTGCACATCACAAAGAATGAGAACAAGCAGTGCTGGCAGGGATGTGGTGAGAAAAGAACTCCTATTCACTGCTGATGGGAATTATGTTTAGTCCAACCTTTATGAAAAGAGATATGGAGATTCCTCCAAAATGTGGAAATTGAGCTCCCATACAATCCAGCTATCCAACTCCTAGGGATATACCCTAGGAACACAAAAACACAATACAAAAATCTCTTCCTTACACCTATATTCATTGCCACACTATTTACAATATCCAGACTCTGAAAACAATCAAGATGCCCTTCAACAGATGAATGGCTAAAGAAACTCTAGTACATATACACAATGGAATATTATGCAGCCATCAGGAGAGACAAAGTCATGAAATTTTCTTATACATGAATGTACATGGAATCTATTATGCTGAGTGAATGAAATAAGCCAGAGGGAGAGAGATAGATGCTGAATAGTCTCATTCATCTATGTGTTTTAAGAAAAATAAAAGACATTTTGCAATAATTCTCAGAGACAAAAAAGAGGAGGACTGGAAGGTCCATCTCATGACATAAAGCTCACCACAAAGAGTGATGAGTACAGTTAGAGAAATAACTACATTGAGAACTATCATAAAAATGTGAATGATTTATGGAAGTAAGAAGCCTGTACAGGTGGGGATGGGGTGGTGAGGAGGGAGATTTGGGATATTGGTGATGGGAATGTTGCACTGGTGAAGGGGGATGTTCTTTACATGACTGAAACCCAACTACAATCATATTTTTAATCAAAGATAAAGATATTATTAATAAAAGAAGAGGCCTACATAAATATCTTAATGGCAAAATTTACAAAACAGTAAAGTGAACAACGGAATGTACCAAAAAAGGGAGATGGAAGGAAAATTAAGCTTCGAGTAGAAATCAATGACTGGGAAATCCAAAAACAATCTGAAAAATAAATGAAAGCAAGAGTTTGTTTTTTGAAAAAATAAGCAAGATGGTAAATCACTAGAAAAACTCACACAGGATGAGAGAGAAACTTAATAAATCAAATCAGAAATGAAAATGGGCAGATCACTACAGATCAAAATAACAATAAAGTGGCATCTCACTCCAGAGACTGGCCCACATCACAAAGAGCAAAAATAAGCACTGCTAGTGTAGATGTCAGGTAAAAGGAAGTGTCATTCACTCCTCATGGGAATGCTATCTAGTTCAGCATTTTTGAAAATCAATGTAATATTCTTGAATAAACTGGGCATTGAGCTTCCATATGATCCAGCAATACCACTCCTATTATACCCTAGAATCATTAAAACACAGTACAATAATGCACTCTAAACTCTTATGTATATAGCAGTGCTATTAACAATAGCCAGAATCTGTAAACAACCCAGATGCCCTTAAACTGATGAGTGGCTAAAGAAACTGTGATACATCTATAAAACAGAATACTCTCAAGCTAGTAGAAAAATAATGAAATCATAAAATTTGATTATACATGGATGGATTTGGAGATGATTATGTTGAGTGAAAAAAGTCAGAGGGAGAGAGATAAGCACAGAATAGTCTCACTCATCTATGAAATTTAAGAAAAATAAAAGACAGTTTGGTATTAACACCCAAAGACAATAGAAAAGAGGTCTGGAAGGACCAACCCATGAAACAAGTTTATCACAGAAAGTTGTAAGTGCAGTTAGAGACATAACTATACTAACATCTACCATGACAACAATAGAGAAAGATATGCAATGCCTACCTAGAAGACAGGCATGGGGCAAGGGGAGGTAAAACATGGGGTTGGAGGAACAATGGTGGTAGGAAAATTGTACTGGTGAAGGGGCGTATGCATTTGATGGCAGAATCCCAACTATGAACTTGTTGTATCCACAGTGCTTAAAGAAATTATTAAAGCAGAAAAAAAAGGGAGAACAACATTTGGAAATGCACATTAGTAGCAATTGGAAATTTGGAAATGCTCTTTGGTAGCATCTGGAATGTTTAAACATTATCTCTGTAGTAATTTCAGGAGTATATTTACTTTGTAATTTCATTTAGCTATAGCATTATATCATTAATTAATGATAATATGTACATTTTGTTATTTCACAATCCTTTAACATATGGACTATAAATATGCTTAAATACATAGAATAAAATATAAAAGAAAAGAATTTTTTCTTGCATATGTAGAACACTTGGTTTCACTTGAAGCCCTGGGTTCAAGTTCCAGCTAAAATATTCTCCAAAGTACCACTTGGATTTGTTCTCCAAATCCCAAGTCTAAAGTAGCCTCTAAACATGGGGATATTATTTCCTCCTTCCAAGGAAAGCCTACAACAACAAATAATGACTGTTTACAGACCAGATAATAAATGCTCAACTGAAGGATTTCTCATTCACATTGACTTAAATCTTTTCTAAATATTTTAAGAGGATATTTAGAAAAGCTTGTTTGTACTGTGGCAAACAAAGTATATAAATTTCTTTTGAAAAAATATTTAATATATAGCACAAGTACTTTATTTTTAGAGCATTTGTGAATTTTGAAAATCCTGTTAAAAATTAAAACTTTCGGGGGCCGGGCGGTGGCACTGGAGGTAAGGTGCCTGTCTTGCCTGTGCTAGCCTAGGACGTACCGTGGTTCGATCCCGCAGTTTCCCATATGCTCCCCCAAGCCAGGAGCGACTTAGCCAGGAG
>PVKC010013826.1:0-22656 GCA_004027635.1 Crocidura indochinensis | reverse complement strand
CCGGATTCCAGTTTCTAATGGGCAGCCAAGACAGAGTCTTTTGGATTTTTGTTCCTGGACTATTGTCATATGAGCAATACCACCACTGCATTCTGAGTTAATCGTTTCATGCATCAAAGCATTACAAATGACATTGCACATATTTATATCATTCACTAGAATTTTTTAAGCCCTGACTCAACTCTACCCTAGTGATACAAGTCTTCTTCATTGCATCTCTATCAGTTTTCATATTTACACTGATTTTCTACGTGGACATTTTGTATAGAAACACTATGATATGGAGAGAGAAAACAAAAAAAATCTGGTCTTCAGAAGAAAATTCAAGCACTACTCTTAATAAAACTTTCAGGCTTTGAAAACAAAGAAAAGGATTAAGTAGAAGGTTCGTGCTATAACTGGTAGAGTTAGAATAAGGTAACACACATACTTTTACTGAAAATCTATTCATATTTATGAGACTTAGGTACAGTTGAGGACCTCACAGTGGACCTCATTGCACTTATAAAAAATTAAACAAAAACATTATCAAGGACAGGTACTATAGAATAAAAAGTACTGAACAGGGACTGGAGGTCCAGGAGGACAGATGTCACTACAGCCTTCACTAATTGCCCTGTCTCTTCTAAGCACAACGATGTAAGGTTCTGTCTTGGCAATCAGAGCCAGAAGAACGTGACAGAATGGTTACCTCAAAAGAGAGGTTGTCACATTCTTCAAACTTTGAATTTTAGGAAGGTTTGTTTTAGCTTCCTTTTTTTTTTTTTTTTTTGAGGGAGGGTAGTATTCAGTGGCTAGTACTAGCAGCGTTTAAGGGATCATGTTTTACCAAGGATCAGACCCCAGTCTCCAGTATCTGAAGAATGTTTTCAGTCCTTTGAATCTTTTCACCCTCTTTTTAGGTTTATTAACTGCAGGTAGCTGCTTTGCATGTTTGGAGGAAAGAAAAGAATTCAAAATTATGAAACATTTAGATTATTTGATTACATTATTCTAAAGGACTTCCAATAGGACTACTAACTCTCAGAGGTCATGAACTTACATATCAAAGTCAGCCTTCTTTTACTGAACCAAATGCTACCTAGTGTTTACTGAATAATATGAGTTGTTAAAAACTCATACTGATTACAAGATACAGAATATGGGACAAAATGCCTCATGTGCTCCATGATTAATTTTTGTATGTTTTGCCATACCTGAGAGTGTTCTGGGTTTACTCCTGGCTCTACTTTGAGGAATCACACCTAGGTGGTGTAGAGACCAAAAAGGATCCCTGGAATCAAACCTATGTCAGCAGCATGCAAAGCAAGTGCTTCCCTATTGTACTAGAACACAGGTCCTCATTCATTCTTATTTAATATGGGAGAACAAATATCCCTATTCTTATAGTTTCTTTGCCAAGCTTTCACTCAGATCCTTGTAACAATTAGAATAAGCACAATGCATAAAACTACATAGAATAGAGTTAGCACTTAGTAATTTCAGATAAATATTATCTTATAAATTAGAAACTATTAATTTGCCCCAAAGCCTTACAAACTAATTATTGTCTTCATCAGAGCATCTCATTTCCAGATGCAGATATTAAAGCTCAAAGAATTTATTTACCTTACAGCAAGACAGTAATTTTTAACCTTGATTTTACTTTGTTCCAAAGGAAGTTAATGAACCTACAATGTTATCTTGCCCTTTCGAGTAAATCCTAAATAGAAGCTAGTGTCATGTGTCTGAGATTCTTACATGAAACAAAGTTTTAGTAGACTTATTCTCAATTTGAAATGCCAATGAAACATTCATGTCTGAGTTTCTTAGAATATTATGGCTTACACAGGGGATCATTCCCCCATTTTATTTTTATTAAAGAAATCTAACCTGTAACTTTTGTTTTGCTTTATTTTGTAGCCATAACCAGCTGTGAACAAAGCTTATATCTGCCTCTGTAATTGAGGATTAATCTCAACAGGCCTCAGAAGATCATATGTATTGCAGGGATTGAGCTCTGGTTTGCTGTCCACAAAGCAAACACCTTGGCCATGGCATTTGTACTATCTCTGCAGCCTGTAGCTTATGGCAGAGTTTTAAAAAACAAAACAAAACAAAAAATTTATAGCTTCTGTTTTTGTCTTATGTATCACCTTGTCTGTATCATGGACAAGTTGCTTCTGTATCATTGGTACAAGTCTTCATATATTCTTTATCTCAGATACATGAACTTTACATCTGTCCCTTTTATTCTAGAATGTATGACTTTTTATATTTCCATGCATATATAATTAAATGTTTATTTTTAATATTTCTAATCTATCAATGTTTGCACAATCAATTCAGATGGGTCTCTGAAGAATAGTAGTGTTTCTGCCCTTGCATCTCTAAAACATATTAAATGAGAAAAATAGATGGAATGTGGATCATCTACTAAAGTCTACAAAAATTAAGATTAGGGGCAGGGCAGTGGCGCAGGAGGTAAGGTTCCTGTCTTGCCTGCACTAACCTAGAATGGACCACGGTTTGATACCCCAGTTTCCCATACGGTTCCCCAAGCCAGGAGCGACTTCTGAGCACATAGCCAGGAGTAACCCCTGAGCATCACCTGTGTGGCCCAAAAATAAAAAAAAATAAAGATAAAAACAAAAAAATTAAGATTAAGAAATAATAGTTATTGACCATTTATCAAAATAACTCTCCTAGGTACTAAAGATGGAATGTAGATATAGCTGACAATTTCTCCCTTAGGGCTTTTTGATGGTTGGTATAAGACCAAAGAGAAGTTAATTACAGAATAACTATAGGAATGTACTTTTGATAAACTGCAGGCTTCAGAAGATATACAAGTCTATAAACATTTATTATATAATGATTAGGGAAAGACTGTTGTTCAAAGAAAGATCTTTAGGAGTCAGTGCAATAGTATGAAGGGTAAGGCACTTGTCTTGCACATGGCTGACCATGGTTTAATCCTCTACACCCTATATTGTCCTTGAGTATTGTCAGAAGTATTTTCTGAATGCAGAGCCAGGAGTAAGCCCTGAGCATTGCAACAAAGAAAATGAAGAGCAAAAAATGAGCATTAGGGGTAGAGTGATAGCGTAGCTGTAGGGTGGTTTGCCTTGCATGTTGCTGACCCAGGACTGACTTGGATTCCATCCCTAGTATTCATATGGTCCCCCCGAGACTACCAGGAGCCATATCTGAGCGCAGAACCAGGAGTAACCCCTGAGCACAGCTGGTTGTGGCCCAAAACCTAAAAAAAAAAAAAATGTGAGCATTTGTTTGGATTAGACTCAGAGAGTATATGCCTCATAAAGGTGTGGAACAATGACTATAACAAGTTTCAAGTTTTAGACTAGGAATAGTTTTTGCATCTTTTCTGAAAAATTCAGCTAGTAATTAAAGAACCATCTATAGGAAGAAGTTTTACCACTGGAGGTATATTTTGATTCATTTGTTTGGTTATCAATTTTAATTGATTTATAGTTGAAGAAATTTTAAACTTTCCATTCTAGACTCCATTTGGTTAGTTAACAAAAACACATGGCCTAGTTCTTGGAAGAGGATGACATTGCTTCCTGCTAGATCAGACTCATGAAACTCTTCAAGGTACCCTTCCTGCTTCCCTATTGTTTCAGGCCTTAAAAAAAGAAAAACTTTTGAAAGCTAAAGAAAATTATATTTATTTATGCATAAGAGAGCTAATTTAATTTCAGAATCCTAGAGTAAAGCCAAGAATATGGCATTTCTTTAATATTAGTTAAATGTTTAATATTAATGCCTACTAAATAAGTACTGGAATTGTTACAGCAACTTTATTCTGCACGACTGTTCAATGAAAATTAAATATAAATAACACTTTCTATCAGCTCTAAGAATTATGTCTATTCTAGCCTGTGATGGGATTATGGCATCTAGTCTTAAAAAACGGAACTATATTATTTGTCATTCTAAAGTTTTAATAAGTAATTTGGTCAGACGGTGGAATGGAGTACAAGAATATTCTCTTTTCTTTCCTTTCCTATGATGACAGTTGAATGAAAGAGAAGATAAATGATTTATAAGGACTTGTAAATTCAGTCAGTGAATATCTGCATCACCATAGTAGAGAATGACAAAAGACAAGAATAATTTTACTTACTGAATAACAACAAAATCTTTTCTGAGATAGTCAAATCCTTGATTGCATTTTGAAAGTATTTTCCTATTTTTCCCTTTTGAGTATTCTTAAACATTATTCTTAATAGTAAAAAATGGAAGATCAATTTATTTGTTTTAAATACATTTTATTAAAATTTTGTTTATTATTTTTAGAGGGCATGAGATCAAGCCCTCTTATATTGAATTCATATATATAATCATTTTTATGGCATGGCAAAAATGCTTTAACCATATATTGAAAATAAGGGGTCAGAAAAGGTTATACATTAAAGTATCAAGGAAATTTCCTCTTTGAAGCAAACTATTTAAAATTAAATTTGTTTCCTCTAGAGTGGGAATAAATGAGTTGGTATAGATACCTAAAATTATTTCCCAAAATTCTGCCATGCCCTCATTTTTGAGCCCCTTGCTGTCACCTTCATCTTTCTTTACTTCTGAAAGCAGATCTCATTTACCTGGTTAATTACAATACCAAATAAAAATGCTGTAAATCATATACTTTTTTAATTCTTGAATACTTTTTATTTAAAACATCATGTTTTATAAGTTATGCTGATTGTTTTGCATTAGAGAAGTTAAGTGTTTAGTTATAAAAGTTATGAAATTGAGTTTTAGACAAATACTGTTCCAGCAACAATCCCAACATCAGTGTAAATCTCCTTCCAATGTTCCCAGGGTCCTTTCCATACATCCACAAACACAGCCTACTATCTTGACAGGTATCTTTGTTTGGATCTCCAGATTTCATTGTTGTTGACTCTGTGGTTTGGATGCTTAGTTCTATCTTTCCTTAACACCACGATATATCTGAATTCCCTAGACCCCTGCCTATTTTATTTCACATCTGCATTTCTCCCCTTCTCTACTCTACTTCTTTACTCTCCTTACTATACTTTGAGTTCAAGTGTGATATAGGCAACCCCCATTTAAACTATTGCATTCCCTTATCAAGTTTTTCTAAATAACACACATAACTGATATCATCCTGTATTCATCCTCATCGAGTCTATTTCATTACACACAATATCATCCCATTCTATCCATGTTGTAGCAAATTGCACTATCGCATTATTTCTAATAGCTGTATAATATTCCATTGTATGATTATACCACATCTTCATTTTTCCACTCATTTGTTGTTGGACACCTAGGTTGATACCAAATCTGAGCTAATGTACTGAGTGCTGTAATGAATGCATATGTCTTGTTGAATTAATGCTTTTCTGTACTGAGTAAGTCTTATATATTTTTAAATGCTATTAATGATTTTATAATAATATATTTATTTCAGCAAAATGATTACAAACATGTTTGTAGTAGTGTTTTAATTATAAAAAAAATGAACACCCCTCTTCACCAGTGCAGCCTTCCTACCACGAATAATGTTGGTCATTTATATATACATAAACATATGTATATATAAATTTATTCTGCAACAAAATGTTCTTATGTATTTTATTTGTACTCAAAGCTGTATATATACATATATGCATGCATATATACCCATAATGCATGCTTATGTGTACATACATATAAATTATATTTATAATACACACATGTATATATTTATAAATATATTTACATATATATATTATATATTTATAAATACATAGTTATATATATAGATATTTATTTTTAAACAAAATTTTATTGTCTAAATGCATTTATTATGCCTAGAAAATAAAAATATTCAACAACTATATATATGATAAAATATTGTTTTAGTAATTAATGGACAATTGCTAACTCTCTTTAGTATTATTTTTAAGCCTCTGATTTTCATTCCAAAAATGTTTATCTTTTATTATAAGTTTTTCACATCTTTTAGAAGTTCAATAGCAATTTAAGAGTGATTTAAAACTAAAAAGTAATTATGAAAAAAGTTAAAATAGTGGTCTTCCATTACTCACAATATAAGTTAATTTCAAAGCAAATATATTTTTCATAGTAACATTTTTTCTGGCTGAATTTCTCAGTATAAAACGTATATGAAATATTAATGCTAACAGCTAAAGAAATTATAATGGGGACTTTTGAGGATGTTAAACTAATTACCATGATTAATTTACCCTCACTTCTCAGCACTACCAGAATGTTCCAAATGTGGACAGCATTATCATTCATATTTTGTTCAAGTTAAAAGTTAATATTTTGTCCCATGTTTCCTATATTCCTATTGTGCTATTTTAAAAGAGGTACATTTTATAGGTATTCTGTGTAAAAGGAACAACTTTAATATATTTTCATATGCTGGGTTTTCCCATTAATGCACGGTTGGAATAAACTGACTTTCTATCAAGATATATATTCTATACATATAAATAATTTAAGATAATACCAGAAAGCAGAAAAATCTTATTTTCCTATAATGGGGTGTAACAAATGGATGTGAGAATGAAAATTATGCTTCATACCAAATATTTTAGAATATAACTATTTTTGCTCAGGTATCTTCTTTTCTCGACTTCTAGCTAGTTTCAGGTAAAATAAAAAAAAAAAAAACAAATAGAAGCTCAGAAATATTTGTTTGTGACTTCAGTTTCTCATTTGAGTGTGTGACTTAAAAGAAATGAATAAATTCTTTATTCCTCTCCTCAGATCTGTGACGGTGGTGTTGTAAACTGACAACTGGCAGTGTTTAGGGTTATATCCTGGCTGTTTGTTCAGAGATCACTAATGGTCTAAGGGCCATATGCAATACCAATGATCTAACTGAAGCTGCACTCATCCAAACTAGCACCGTACACCCATGAACTATCTTTCTGTCCTTCCTTTAGTCATATTTTTTGGGGTTGGACCACACCCGGCAGTGCTCAGGGGTTACTCCTGGCTCTGTGTTCAGAAATCACTCTTCTGGCAGGCTCGAGGATGCCAAGAATCAAACCCGAATTCATCCTGGGCTGGCCTTGTGTAAGGCAAATGCCCTACTACTATACTATCACCCCAGGCACCTTAATATATTTTATAAAAAACCTCTATTTTCAAAAGTTCTAAAGCTTAAATATATATATATATATATATATATATATATATATATATATACACACAGACACACATATATACATGCATGTATTGTTCACAAGAGCATTTTATTACAAACTGAATTTTTCATTAACAAAAGTATTTTAATTTTCCAAACATTTCTTTAGCATACATGAACCAAAAAAAAAAATCCTCTCCTCTTTACATACTTTATTTTTTTCTGAGAACAGAATGATCTTTAAGGCATTATGAAGTACAGCTAGTAATTTTTTCAAATCAGAGTGAAAGAATTATGGGGAAGTTTATTATTGGATAATTTTAATTATACCAATGTGATAATTCACATATGTATATGTCTAATTATAACCTGACTAATGTATAATATTGCATATTTATTTCAAGACCAGAGAAATAAAAAGGGTTTATAAACTTGAATTTAAAAATATCAAGTAATAAATTTTAAAATGATTTAACTTTAACAATAATTTTATAATTAGTAAATTTTTAGTTTTATTTCAATCTAATAAAGAAAATGGTTGTATTAATTTTTGTTTCCTTATTCATGTCTAGTAATTTAATATTTTCATAACATGAGTCTATCTCATGATAATCCATGATACAGAGATCTAAATTTTCAAACGTACTAAGGAGAAATAGGTTGCATTTAAGTTATACAGAGATATGATTAGAAGTTCATAATTATAAATGTTCTATACACAGATCTCCTGCATATTATTTGAGATAAAATTCACCTTCAGAAAGTTAGATTTTTTTACACGCATGATGTGTTTTGTCTATAGCATAAAAATACTTTTTTTTTTACCAGTTATTAAGAAAACAATTTCTTTCTGGAGGATGTTAATCTAGATCATATATGTAAATATATGCATTTTTTAATTATCTGTTTTGTTTTACCCTTAAAATTCTGAGCAAGCACTTGCATGATTTTTTATACCAATAGTAGTCCATTTTGAGCTTTTCAAACATCTCCTAGCCATTTTCTTTCAAATTCCAATGTTG
Source organism: Crocidura indochinensis (assembly GCA_004027635.1). Taxonomy (NCBI): domain Eukaryota; kingdom Metazoa; phylum Chordata; class Mammalia; order Eulipotyphla; family Soricidae; genus Crocidura; species Crocidura indochinensis. The sequence continues at coordinate 14,505 of PVKC010013826.1, read as the reverse complement.
TCAACCATAAAACCATATAAAAACCATGTTTTTTTAATATAATTTTTATTTGAATCATAGTGACTTGCTTATCGTTGACAATAATATTTTAGGTACATATTAACATAAAATCAGGGGAATTCCTATCACTGAATTGTCATCCCTCCACCTCTGTTCCTGTCCTACTTCCCATAATTTCTTCCCTCACCCCTGGGGCTGCTAGAGTAAGTGGTCCCCTCTGTGACTAGCTTACTACTTAGTGGTCTTACACCTGTTTGGTCTTGGTACCTCCCTTAATTCCCCCCTAGGCAATAGTAAATATAAAATAGATGATATAAACCTCTATTTTATGAAAGTAATGTTATAATCCCATGATTAAGGCACAAATTTAATTTTAGTGTTGATGAGAGTCTGTAAGATGACACATAGTGAGTAAATATTAGGACAAAGCAGAGTCCTAGGAGAATGGTTGGTTAGTGAAGTGCAAAGTGCACACTGAGTAGGGATACCTAGACAGCACACACGACTGACAATTTATTCAGTGATACAGACTGTCCCATTGACCTATGTTCCTGATAGGGGACATGCAAAATGGAATCTTCAATAATTCTGGAAACCCGCTCTAAAATGTCCTCTCAAACTTTCAAAAATTCCATTGGGAATACTATCACAACCATTATTCTCAAGACAACCAGAGCTATTTTTCTCCATTACTTTATCATTTTTATAGTAGAAATTCTGAATAGATTAAAAAATAAACTTCTATTTTAACTTGAAGAACTTACTATAAAATGTAAGCTAAATTCAAACTAATGAATTCCTCTTTGAAGAAAATAACAAACAAAATAACTCAATAATATTGAAACCTATATGAACAAGAAACATGATTCTACTGTTCAAATGTAAAGGTTTGATTGGCAACTGGTACTACAAAAATAAAGTAAAATATAAAAATAATCCAAAGTATTAAGATGATGACAACATTCTAAAATGGTATTGTAAGTGTCCTAAGATGTTCCATACCATTGCTCTTTCACCATTGTATTTTTATATAATACATTTATTTAATCACCATGATTACAAAACTGTTCATGGTTGAATTTCAGTCATACAATATACACTAGTGCATATCTCCCACCACTGATACCCATTTCCCTACCCCCTCCCTTCATTCATCCTGCCTACCTCTGGGGCAGGCATTTTAATTCCCCCCTTTACTCTCCCTCACTCTTCCTCCCCCCCAAAACACTGTGGTTTGCATTACTGCTAATTAAAGTGTATCATGCACATCACTTTCACTTTCTCTCCTTTCAACATCTAGTTCTTGTCCAGAGTAATCAGTTCCAACTATCATTGTCACCATAGACATTCACTACCCTATCAGTACTCACCACTCTTTGTGGCAAGCTTCCTACCATGGACTCATTCTTTTGATCTTCATCTCTATTGTCTCTTATCTCTTACCATACTATCTTCTATCTACCTTATATACCAAAAATGAGTGATATTTAATTCTATGTCTCCATTGTGTTTGACCACAGACTCACCAGAGACATCTATAAAGATGCTGCCCTCACTCACATCCAACCTAGTTTCAAAAGCATGCATTATTTTCCATGAGATTCCTTCCAAAACTCTTGAGAAAGGCTCTTCTTTACTGCACAAAGTGTGAGATAAGATCTCTTAAAACTCACTAACCATTGGTTTTTAGTATTTTATTTGATCTACTCAAGTTTTATACACAGATCCTAATAAAAACTTGTCCTTCTGAAAATCTGATTTTCTGTGATCTTTCTCAACTTCCTCTCTGACCCTTTCAGCTCTCTAGGACTGTGACTAATAAATTCCTTTCGCCAAATTCTAATGAACAAAGTTATAACAATCTAACTATTCTTACTATCATTAAGATCTTAACATATAGGTAACAATTAAAAATAGGAATAATGGAATGACTAGATAAAATAAATAATGGAAGCAAGACATTCAAAGAGAAGAATATTTAAGTGGGGAATAATCATGAAAAGATAAATATTCTAAATATACATTGCTATGAAGAAGAAAAAGATGTTAAAGTATCATCACTACAGGTTTTATTATTAGGTCTACACAGTTCCTGAACTTCCAGTCACTTTACCACTTACACAGAATTAGATATTACTAGTAGATTAAAAACAGAAGTTGGCACCCTCTACTCACCCACTCATAGAAACCTTTTTAGTAAAGCTAGAAAGACCTTGTTAAAGAAAAATAAACATAAAAGTAGAAATTGGAACTTTGTATGCTAACAAGAACCAATTCTGTTCTAGACTGATGTCAATTCTTTGAATTGATTTTCGGCCTCAGTCAGTATCTAATGATGGAAAGTAGGAGATAGAAAGGATTCTAATATAAGATGCATTTAGAAGCATGCTTGCAATGATTGATGATAGTAAGAAAAATATTTCTATATGGTGATGAGCTATGTATTAGTGCCATTATGTCTCAAGTGCCAGTAATGCATGAATTTACTTCAAGAAAAGTCCCCCTGACTCACCAATACACTAGACCTATCTAAATTTGGGCATCACTCATCTTCATCTCTATTTTATCTTGTGATCTTCCCCATCTATTTATTTACTTGATTAGTGAGAAACTCGTCATTATTGCCTTCTCTCAATTTCTTAGGATGATAACTTAACATGAGTACCTGTGTGAGAAATACCTTAAGCACCCAGGCAAATCTTCTATTTATTTAAATACTTTGACAAGATCAATTACGAATTCACATTTTGGCTTGAGCTATTTTCCTGTGAGTTGATATGAATCAAATGATTTTAAGAGTACCTGAACTTTCATAAGCAGCAAAACTAAAAGTAACTAAAAGGAAAATTCAAGACAGCAATGCTAAGCAACATCAAAAAATTGTTAACTGTAAAATTCCATCAGAAAATATCCCAAAAGCACATGCAAAGATTGTCAAAGATAAATAGAAACCCAAAAAAATGTCTTAGAAATTCTGCATGACCATTTAATCAACTGGAATAAGGAGTAGAGATAGTCCAAAGTGAAGTGCATATTACAGAAGAAAAATATCCCTTATAGAGTTCAATTCATTTTCTTTTTTTTCTTTTTTTTTTTTCTGTGTGTTTTTTGGGTCACACCCGGCAGCGCTCAGGGGTTACTTCTGGCTCCATGCTCAGAAATTGCTCCTGGCAGGCATGGGGGACCATATGGGGCACCGGGATTCGAACCGATGACCTTTTGCATGAAAGGCAACCACCTTAACTCCATGCTACCTCCCAGGCCCCCATTTTCAATAATTTTTTGGTACTGAGATATTTGGTGTAAAGAATGTTATTGGAAATATAATCTTCCCAATCAAATTCAGTAGGAAAACCTTTCTTATATTTTAGGTTTGTCCTTTAAGCTGACATTCCTAAATTATATTTGAAAATCTATTTATGATCAGAATAACTAAATATTTATCCCAATATTAAACATAAAATTGCTAATGTTTTGAAAATAGTTGCTTTATATTTTGTCAATAATACAGTTAATAGCACTGATAAATTGAGAGAACATTAGTTTTCCAAAGTATATTAGTATGTCATGATATCTCCTAAAAAATTGGAACAAATGAAAGGAAATAAATTACTCAGTAAATATGTGAATTTATATTTTTGTATGCCTTTAAGTTTTCTCTGTTATTTGGGTTCCAAAAATTTTAGGAATATATCAAGAATATGTTTGTCTTGAGACTAAAGTGAACTTAAATTTATTTTAAAACACAACCTAGCATGAAGACAGAGTAGAAAAGCTGATCATAAGTACAGATATATGACATACTTTTTTGTAAAAATGAAGCAGTAGGGGATTTCTAAAAGTTCTGACAGTTTGGTCCTACTAAAAAATGAAAAATAATCTAAGTGGTAATGGAATATCACCAAATTTTTAATGTAGACACAAAAAGGTCAACCCAATGTGAAGTAAGAGTTATGCCTAAAAGGTAGTAGATCCTGGAAATTTATTGTGGCACTTGCCTTCTCTGTGGTCTGTGAAATTTCTCAACTAGGTTCAAACATCCATTTTATTTTTTTTATTGAGTAGAAGTAAATACAAAATTAACATTTGATGAGCTTTTCAGTAGTTAGCATATTCTTATAAACACATAATATTACATAAATTTTCATGGCATTTATTATTATTAGACTCTTGCACTTATAATTACAATTATTAAAGATAACTACTCTATATCATCTTACCTATAACTTATTTTTATTGAATTCTATCATTAGCATCAATATTTTAATTTTAAATATTAATTTTTTGTTGTAGTTATTTGGTAGCATGCTCCTACAAAATCACTTTTCTGGTGTACAAGTGAGTAACTAATAGGTCTCCAGAGAAATAGATAGATCCAGTGGATTACTGGAGACTTTTAGATGAGAAAGTTAGGAAATGACAGCTGCTACAGTTCAATCAATGAGGTAGTAAAGGAATGAATTCTTTCCTCCAATGCATTTTTTTTTCAATCAAAATATAGATTGTTCACTCAACTTGAAGAATATAAACCCCATTACTTGGAAATTTGACTTTCAATTTAATGCAACTATTTACCGCATATATTCAAACTCACAAACTGAATCCTGAACCTAAATTTTGCATAAAATAACAGCCCCTGAGTATTAACTGGCCACTGAATGAAAAGAGAGGATTTGTAAAAGGTTTAGGACTTTGTCTCATTGTTTGTGATGTGCATCAGTCTCTGTGGTATGAAAAGGTACCTCATAGTTGTTTTGATTTGAATCTCCCTGATGATTAGTGATGTGGAGCATTTTTTTCATGTGTCTTTTGTCCATTTCTATTTCTTCTTTGAGTAAGTGTCTGTTCATTTATACTCCCCATTTTTTGATGGGTTTAAATTTTTTTTTTCTTGAAAGTTCTGTCAGTAACTTGTATATTTTGGATATCAGCCCCTTATCTAATGGGTAGTGGGTGAATAGATTTTTCCATTCTGTGGATGGCTCTTGTATCCTAGACACTGTTTCCTTTGAGGTGCAGAAGTTTCTCAGCTTAATATATTTCAATCTGTTTATCTCTGCTTCCACTTGTTTGGAGAGTGCTGTTTCCTCCTTGAAGATGCCTTTAGTCTCAATGTCATGAAGTGTTTTATCTATGTGTTATTTTAATACCTTATGGTTTCAGGCCTCATGTCAAGGTCTTTATCGTAATTAATTTGCATTTTACCTTTGTGCATGGTGTTAACTGGGGGTCTGAGTTTGCTTTTTCGCAAATGGCTAACCAATTTTGCCACCACCACTTGTAGAAGAGGCTTTCTCCTTGCTCAACTTTATCAAAATTTAATTTTATGTCTGAGGAAAATTCTTTGAATACTCAAGTCTATTCCACTGATCTGAGGATCTGTCTTTATTCCAATACCATACTTTTTTTTTTTGGGGGGGGGTCTTGGCAGCGCTCAGGGGTTTATCCTGGCTCTGTGCTCAGAAATCGCTCCTGGCAGGCACTGGGGACCATATGGGATGCTGGGATTCAAACCACCATCCTTCTGAATGTAAGGTAAACACCCTACCTCCATTCTATCTCTCTGGCCCCAATACCATGGTGTCATAATAATTATTTCTTTGTAATACAATTTAAAATTGGGGGAAATAATGCCTCCCATATTCCTTTTCCCAAGAATTGCTTTAGCTATTCGTGGGTGATGTGGGTGATTATTGTTCCAAATGAATTTCAGGAGTGTTTGATCCACTTCTTTGAAGAATGTTATGGGTATCTTTAGAGGAATTGCATTAAATCTGTGCAATGCTTTAGGGAATATTGCCATTTTAATGATGTTAATCCTACCGATCCATACGCAGGGTATTTGTTTTCATTTTCTTGTGTCCTCTTTTAATTCTTGAAGCAGTGTTCTATAGTTTTCTTTGTATAGGTTCCTCTTTAGTTGATTCCAAGATATTTGAGTTTGTGTGACACCAATGTGAATGGATTTTTTTATTTGTGATATATATATATTATAAAAATTACATTTTAATATCCATTTCTTCTCATTCATTATTGGTGTATAAGAAGGCCATTGATTTTTGCATGTTAATTTTGTAGCCTGCCACTATACTATATGAATCTGTAGTTTCTAAAAGCTTTTTGGTAGAGTCTTTAGAGTTTTCTAAATAGAGTATCATGTCATCTACAAACAGTGAGAGCTTGACTTCTTCTGTTACAAACTGGATGCCATTGATATCTTTTTCTGGCCTAATCGCTATAGCAAGTACTTCCAGTAATATGTTGAATAGGAGTCGTGAGAAAGCAGCCTTGTCTTTTATCAGATTTCAGAGAAAAGACTTTTAGTTGTTCTCCATTGAAAATACTATTTGTCATTAGCTTGTGGTACTTTATTTATTCGAGTATAATGCACAAAATTTTCTACCAAAAAAGAAATCAAAGTTTGGGTGTGCATTCTAAACAAGGGCTGGGGTGGGGTGGCAGTGGCGGCTGGTCTGGTCCAATGAGGACGCAGGCGAATAGTGAGTTCGCACTGAGCCTTTTCTGGGCTGCAACCTCAAACACCTGGCCTATCTCTCATGACATTCTGGGTTAAAACATCATGGAAAGACATACCAAAAGAAATGAGCATCAAGAGTTTTTTGAAGACATCATCAGCAATCAAATGGTTGGCACAGAAGATGATCTGATGTGGAATTCAGACTCAGAAGAAAGTGAAGACACTGGAGAAAAAGATGTTCCTGGAGAAACAGTGTTGAACTGGGACACTGATGAAAAATTAACTCGAGAAGAATAGGAACAACTCTTTAGTGTATCTGATGATGAATCTGACTTGGAAGCATTTTAAATAAATATTGTTACCGGTAATTTATTTTGGTATTGTGTTTATACCAGTCTACGTTGTCAATAAATGATTTTTATCATGGCCACATGTGTTCAACAACGCTTTTTTTTTTCAATTACCATGCTTGGTGTGAAACAAAATTTTATACCAATTTTTAATGGAAAATTAGGGGTGCGCCTTGTACATGGGTGCGTGCTATACTTGAATAAATATGACAGATGGCCTTGTCTATATTGAGAAAAGTTCCTATTGCTGGCAGGGATGTGGAGCAAAAGGAACTCTCTCTCTCTCTCTTTCTCTCTCTCTCTCTCTTTCCCTCTCTTTAGAGCATTGCATAGTTTACTCCGGCTTCCCTCCGCCCCACCACCTTGGTTTTTGGGCCACACCCAGCAGCACTCATGAGTTACTCCTGGCTCTATGCTCAGGAATCGCTCCTGGCAGGCTAAGGGGAGATTCGAACCACCATCCGTTTGCATGCAAGGCAAATACCCCACCTCTATGCCATCTCTCCAGCCCCTTATTCTGGCTTTTTATAGAGAAAAAAAAAATCACTCGGGTTTCTAAAAGCCCTCCATTTTAAGGTTATTTGAGTCTATTCAGTTCACATTATCCAATATCCTCATTGACTAGGAACCCAGGATTTCACTGTTTGACAGATTTGGGCCACCTGGAGCGACTTCTGAGCGAATAGCCAGGAGTAACCCCTGAGCGTCACTGGGTGTGGCCCAAAAACCAAAAAAAAAAAAAAAAGTAGAATCATTATCAATAATGGACAGCAGTGTTCTGATATCATACCCACCTAGTTTAGAGGGCTGCTGGTGGGAATGCCTTCTAGTCCAGCTCTATGGAAAACAAAATGGCGATTCCTCAAAAAACTGGAAATTGGGCTCCCATATGATCCAGCTATACCACTCCAAGGGATATCCCATATAAACACAAAAATACAATTCAAAATTCCCTTCCTCACACCTATATTCATTGCAAGACTATTTATAATAGCCAGACACTGGAAACAACCAAGATTCCCTTCAATGGAAGAATGGCTAAAAATAGTGGTGGTACATATTCACAATGGAATATTATGCTGCCATCAATAGAGATGAAGTCATTAAATTTTCCTATACATGGATGTACATAGACTCTATTATGCTGAGTAAAATAAGTCAAAGGACAGAGATAGACACAGAATAGTCTCACTCATCTATGGGTTTTAAAAAAAATTAAAGACATTTTTGTAATAAGGCCCAGAGACCCAGAGTTAAAGGCCCAGAGTTAAGGGCCAGAAAGACTGGCTCACAATATGAAACTCACCACAAAGAGTGGTGAATGCTGTAAGGAAAATAATTACACTAACAACTAGCATAACAATGTTAAAGAGTGAGAGAAGTAGAATGCCTGTCCAGAATACAGGCAGTGGTGGGGGAGGAGTGAGGGGGTCATTGGTGTGGGAAGGTTGCACTGGTGAATGTCTGAAACCCAACTACAATCATTCTCTCAATTATGTTGCTTAAATAAATATTTTATAAAAGTAAAAAAAAAAAAAAATGAAGGTGTTGGATTGACTTCCAGGATACTCTGAAATGAAAGAGAGCCTGGATGAGTTCCTGCACTCCAGGAGGCAACTGCCTGGCTAGCCTCACAAAGGAAGCTTAAATCAGGCTACACTCACCTTCACTTGATCTGCCTGGTCTGTGACTTTGCTGTTGGAATCTGGTACTCAGCAGGACATGGAAGTTGAGTTCCAATGAGAGTTGACTATTTAGGTGGAAGAAGAGAGAAACTAGTGGTTTCATCTCGTCAATATGAAAAGGAAAAAATTGGAACACAGAAGTATGTGTTTTAGGGACATACTGATTCGTGAGCACAGGTATTCCCCAAGAAGAGTTTCCCTGACTAATAGGGAGAATATTTTCAGTATTCAGTATGAGTTACCAAAAGGTAGGGAATATTCTAGAGGAAGTTGGGCTAGTTTAAATGATCTGGGGTTACCTAAGGATGTTGAAATGACATGCTTCTTCATATGCCACATATGTCATTATCATCCAGATATGTGACAAAGGGATATGCTAATGACTATGCATTGTGGTCCTAATAAAGGGAAATAAATCAGAATCTGGATATGTCTTCTTTGCAAATGCTCCATTAACTCATTGGAACTGGTTTTTCTCAGTGCCCTTCTCTGTTCTGGGGTTAAAACAGTGCTTCTCAATTGTTTTCTGTCATGCTCCCTTATGAAGAAGAAAACAATTTTGTGCCCTCCCCAGCGAGACTGTAAATAGTATCTTTATTAAAAAAAACTTTAACCTGCAAAAAATAAATATATGAAATAATTTGAGCTGATTTTTTAATCAGAGGTGATATCTGGATTAATGGCTACAAGGAGCACGTTTTGCAATGCATAGCTTATTGAAGCGAGGTTTGAAGCAGAACACAGCAACTCTCAGCTCCATAGATATACAGAGACCTAAGCACGGGTTTAGCTTTTTATGACAGTGTTTGCCAAGGTCAAATGCACCACCCTTTACTGAGCCTTGCGCCTCCTCTAGGGGGAGTGCCCCACTATTTGAGAACCACTGGGTTTAAATAATAAATAGTTTATCATATAGGGCACTTGTCTTGTATGCTGTTTATCTGGCTTGGATTCCAGTCATCCCATATGGTCTGTTGAGTATAAGCAGGAGTAATTCTTGAATGCAGAGCCAGCAGTAACTCTGAGCATAGCCAGGTGCATGCTATATTCCCCCTCCTCCCAAAAAAGGGGAAAAAATCAGACATCCGCTTCTGCCACCAAAACAATAATATCTGCTCTGAGACCGTCTATCTCCTCTCAGTTGGTTTCTACACTGCTTATCCTACTCCAGAATTTAACTTTCTGTTAGACACAATTTGCAATTTTTTCCTTCTAGCATACATCTCTTCAGTATTGTCATTTTAAGTTTATTTTAGAATTTTATATTTATTGTTACTTGTATTAACCTCGGGTTGCCTTATCTCAAAATTTTAGCCTTGAGTGCACTGTGGCATGAAAAATACTTATTTTATTTTAATGTGTTTATCTTAATAGTTTTCTAAGCTCTTGAGATGGAACTTAGTTTCAAAAACCTACATTCTTGGAGCTAGTTCAAGTTTCAAAGACTGATTTTTATCTATATACCTGACCAATTCCCTTCAAAATAAGATATATGATGACCAAAGATAAGTTTCTCATTTCCAAAATACTAGTTAGGTACAAAACAAAACGTATATATATATATTTATATATGTATATATGTATATATTTATATATATGTATATATATTATCTAAAACTTGCAACTTAAATATACAGAAACATATAAACTTCTAGACAAAAATATGGTAGTTATTTTTATTTCTATCTTAAGATGAAAAAAATTAGAGAAATTAAATTCCTGTGATAATTTAATCATCTTTAACTTTTTGAAAAAAATCACTATGTTCTTCTTGTTTTGAATACATTTATCAAGCTTAAAAAAAGGCATATTTGTTTTCATGGACAGTGTTTTAATTGATTAAGAAAAGATAAATGATGTTGGCGAGTTGGCCAGATTAGGAAGTGTGTGAAGGATAATGAGAAAGTTATCACTGCAAATGGAAAGGAAATCTTTCATTTAAGAAAAGTTGCCCTGCCTTAGCAAATGTTCCAGTTAGATTATTTCCATATACTCATCTAATTTATCCAGGAAACATTTTTGAAGCTCTTTACTAAACAGTTCACTCACAGTCATAGACTGTGTAGCCTGCCTGACAGTGAAATAGTACATAATATCTTGTAGTTTTAGGACACAGATAGGAAAAACGAACTAATATAGACAACCAATTAATCAATCCTTGAATGCCACTTTTATTTTCCTTTTCTATTCAAGAAGAATAAAGACATACTCTTTTTTTTTTAAATCTAAGCAGGGACTTTTGTTATGTATTTGTTAATTTTATTTTGCTCTGTCTTAGCAGAAGAGAAAAATCTCCAGCTTGTCAAAAACAATCAAAGGGATTGTCAGAGTGAAAAAATAATTTAATAATGTGCATACTGAGGAAGGACACTGATTAGAAATTCCCATCCACATACTTAATTAAATATCAATTTATATTGTAAGTGCTTCCAAAAGAAGAGATTCAGTCATTCAGATATGGTTGTCCTCACAGAGCATCACATGGTCCTAAATTTAGTAAATAAAGCAGCAAATAAAATGGATCTAATTAATCTCAACATCTATTACAAAAAAAAGGAATTAAGTGGGAAATATTTTTTGTAAGACAACACTAATCACATTGTTTTGTAGAAATCACAAATACAAAATATCAAAAATAATCTACAAATTAATTAATTCTATTAAAATTAAAACTAAAATGTTACACTCTATTACATATCAAAAATTCCAGGTGTGTAGAAATGTTTTAGGTTTCATCAGTCTTATCCCTTTGAACAATATTAATATCAATCTAAAATAAGCTTTAAGATTCTGGAGAGATAACACATCATCAGATAGGGCACTTCCTTTGCATGCTGCCAAACTGTGATCAAATCCTAACATCCCATATGGTCTGGTAGGCTCTGCCAGAAGTGATAACTGAAAGCATATCCAGAGTAATCCCTGAGCATTACGGGGTGTGCCCCCCAACACAAACAAAAGGAAAAGAAATAAAAGAAGGAACATAATATGTGTTGCATTTGTGAAATATATGGTCCCATTAAGCTAAAATCTCATGAAATTGGATTGTAAGAGAAAACATTCTTTTGATTTTTCTTTGATAAAAAATTAATTTTGAATCTTGGATCAAGTATTTAACATAGAGATAGTTTGTTTACTATTGCAGGCATGAGAACTTGTCTTTGAACTCTCATCCCTTCTACCACCAAAATATCCTTCTAAAATTACTTTCATGAGAAGGCACCACAATAGAGATGATTACTTTTAATAGAGATAGTTACAAACAACTGTTTCTTTAAGGCCTTTTTTGAGAATTAATCAATGAAGAATGCAGAACTTAAATGTTTGTACTGGGCCTTTTTCCATAACAGTACTAGCTTATGGTACTCTTCTACATTTCTGAGTCCCCGGCTTAGCTCAGCTATTGAACAAATTGGCTCTGGGGTTTCTCCCATATGTCCATGAGGTTTATTACCTTCATATTCATTTGCTTGTCCATTCAAGAAAAACTTAAGAAGGGTGCAAGATAATTTTTTTTTTTTTGGTTTTTGGGCCACACCCGGTGACGCTCAGGGGTTACTCCTGGCTATTCGCTCAGAAGTCGCTCCTGGCAGGCACGGGGGACCATATGGGGAACCAGGGGATCGAACCGAGGTCCGTCCTAGGTTAGCGCAAGGCACCTTACCTTCAGCGCCACCGCCCGGCCCCCGGGTGCAAGATAATTTTTAACACCACAAGAGAATAGTTATAAATGAGTCATTTGTAGAAAGGACAAGCTTAAAAACTAATTTAAGAAATTATCAATATTTTTATAATACAGTCAAGTTGCAAGCATTAATGTTATAATTTCTGTTTAAAGAAGCATGAAAGGTATGTGGAAAAATTCTGGCTCCATGGACATGATGTAGCTGTGTGTTGCCAAGAATACCAAATGTCTGAGTTTTTCATATACACTTGACTTTGTCTACCATCTCAGTGGGAGATGGTCTGCCTATTTGGAAAAAAAAAAACAAACAAAATATTACCTCACAGCAGGACACCACACATTTATTATCATTCTCCTCCTTACAATATTTCATCAATTAAGGATATCCTAATGTGCTTTCCAAAGGGACAAAAATATATCTTAAACCATTCTAAACTATGAAATTGTTGGCACTATTAATAATAACTGCAATGGATTCTAGTATACCTAGAACTGCATATATAAAGGGTGATTATATGACTAATATAAAATGAGCAAGATATAACAGATTGCATTTTTGTATATGGTTCCTAAGAAGAGGTCTTCTGATTGAAATGTCCACAGTGTCAGCACAAATCTCAATGAAAAATGAGGAACCACAATGGAGGAAACACATTGTTGTCCCAAAGAGCAAAACCCAGTTTTATTGTCCTGTTATTGAAGGAACTGACTACTCAACCATTTTCTTTTTGAGATCTTATCTTCATGAGTGAATCTAATATTGGCCTACTAATGAATTATCAGTAAATGCTTCATGAAAGGTGATAATTTAGGGCCACAGTATTGTTATTTAATAGTTGCATGACAGAGCATAGTGGAACACATTCAGAAAGACACTTTTAGTCACACCTTTAAATCATTCCTTTCTCTGCTTCCTTGTCCAGGAGACTTTGATGTGTGAGCCATAATATCAATTCTGCACAATGGGTATGGGATTGGAAGTTGAAGTGTTGGCTCCAGGATTCTTCCTGTTGAGGAAAAATTTCCTGAGTGAAAGATCTTTGCACTTACAGAAACTGATTTGTTTTAAAAGGCACCAGAAAGAAAGATCTGAGTCTGTATATACCAAAAACAAACCAAAGGGAAAAAATCAAAAGGAAACATCCCACTTTCCAGGCTATTTACATAAAATGCATTTTATTTTCACTTGTACTATTGCTGTCAGATCTAAGAATAAGAGGTGAAAGAGAAAGCAGATGTCAACTGATATCACATTAAGGTGATGCTTGTTGGAATGGAATCAAGGTTGATAAAATTCCTCAACTGGGCAACTGAAAAATGCAATTCCTATAATCAAGGAAGACAGCACTGCTTATTCTTTCTTCATCTTTATCTTTTTTTTCTGGTTTTTGTGTCACCCCCAGCAACACTCAGGTTACTCCTGGCTCTTTGCTCAGAAGTAACTTCCGGCAGTTTCCAGGGACCATATGGGATGTTGAGATTTAAACTAGGGTTAGTCTTGTGTTGGCCATGTATAAGGCAATCTCTTTATTCTTTCTCTATGCTTTTTATTCCACCTAATTTTTGGATCAAATTAAATCAATGGAATATGGTACCATTATGGTTTAAGTGAATACAATTCTTTTAAAATTAAAAGCTGATGAATTTCCATTGGATTTCTATGGCCTATTTTCTTACTGAAATTCTGACTGGTTGGAGAAGGAGTAGTCAAGCATTGAATACTAGCATACATTTGTCCCTTGCCCCCAATATCACTAATTTTTTTTCCTGTTAAGTCTTTATCTTTACACTCTTTTCCTTCCAACAGGTATACACCACTATTTTCAAATGCATGAATAAATCTGCAGGTGCATGCATATAAAACACATACATATGTATCCATTTTTTTCTGGAAAAATAAAGAAAAACCTTGCAGGTAGATATCATTGAAATCTTCATTTTAAAAGTGGTGGAAGTGAGATCCTCAGTGAGCAACTTTCCTTTGGCAAAAGCACCATAAAGGTCCTCAAATGTAACTGTTTTCTTCCAATCTGAAAGCATTTTCTCAAATGCTAAAACTAAAGTTTTCCTCCCAAACTCTCCATACATATGGGTGTTAGGATTACATAACTAAAAGAGAAAAGACTTTATATTAACATAATCTCAGAGAAATCTAAAAAAGTCAGGAATTTAGACTAATTTACTCTTAATGAGATTTTAAGATGGATAAACGCTCCAAGGAGATATTGTTGTATTACCACTTTATTATAAATTTTATTCTTAAATCTATCTATGATGAGCCAGAGCTAATCATTCTCAGTAACATCA
>PVKC010013825.1:0-22654 GCA_004027635.1 Crocidura indochinensis | reverse complement strand
GTGTGTGTGTGTGTGTGTGTGTGTGTGTGTGTGTGTGTGTGTGTGTGTGTGTGTCTAGAGAAGGACTGGCTCCAGGATATGTGCTAGAGGGAGAGTAAGAAAATGTGGGTGATGTGTGTGAATGCATATGAGCATGTGAGAGAAAGTGTGTGACAGTATATATGCATGTATGTGAATGTCTGTGATAGAAAAAGTATGTTTGTGAGAGAATGTGAGAGAAAGAGTATGTGTGAGAGAGAAAGAGTTTATATGTGAGAGAAAGACACTGTGTGTGTGAGAGAGAGAGAGAAAGAGAGAGAGAGAGAGAGAGAGAGAGAGAGAGAGAGAGAGAATAAGCTAGAGAGCGAGAGTTAGGCAATAACTTTTCAAGGGTCCAGCAGAGAAACACCTAGTTCACAGAAATTTCTTGCTGGTCCACAAAAATAAACACACACACACCTTTTTTTTTATTGTGCCTCAAAATCTACAGAGCATTGTTGACTGGGAGTTTAGCAGGAGTCTGGTTTTGGAAAACTTAGAAAAGAGTGAAGAAAAATGACTACCATAGAAGCAGGCAGGGAAGGGGGCAGGGAAACTAGGACATTGGTGGCAGAAAATGTGCACTGATGAAGGATGTTGGGCATTGTATAATTTTAATTCAATCATGAACAACTTTGTAACTGTGTATCTCTTGGTGGCTCAATTAAAAACTAAGAAGGAAGGAAGGAAGGAAGGAAGGAAGGAAGGAAGGAAGGAAGGAAGGAAGGAAGGAAGGAAGGAAGGAAGGAAGGAAGGAAGGAAGGAAGGAAGGAAGGAAAGGGAGGAGGAAGGGAGATATAAGGGAGGGAGGGAGGAAGGATGGAAGGGAGGTAGATGGAAGGGAGGGAGGGAGGATGAAAAAGAGGGAGGGAGGGAAGAATGGAGGGAGGGAGGGTGGGAAGAAGGGAAGGATGGAGGGAGGGAGAAAGGATGAAGGGAAGGAGGGAGGAAAGAGGGAGAAAGAGAGAAAAATGAAGAAAGGAAGGAAAAAGGAAAGATAAATAAAAGAAGGAAAGGAAAAGTGAGAGTCTTCAGCATGGGGTCAGGTAGCCAGCACCCAAGTGCTTCTGTGGTTAGTAGGTCATCATGTATGGCAAGAGCTGAAGATAAAGGGAATCCTCACTACAACCTCCAGCAGAGAGGGGTCTGGAGCTGGTGAGAGCCTGTGAACCAGATCTGATCCATCCACCCCATTTATGAACAACCTTCTCCCACCTGCAAAGGGCAGATGGCAAGGCCAGCAATTATATGAAAATGCAGCCAATTCTCATTGCACCACGAGCACAGTCTTCAGGATCCCACCGTGCCTGAGATGAGTTTGGTTCTTTGTGATTTCACCCGGACCTTCCTGGGGCTACTGTGTCTTTGCTTCTTTAATTAAATGTTGCTGCCTCACTCTCAGTCAGCAGCAATGCCACGGCATCGGCGATGAATCACGGCCAGACTGACATTTTAAAAATGGCATCGTCGGGGACAGGCCTGCAGACCAGACACCCTGGCAGGATGGCAGAGGGACCCCGTAAATTACACCAAAAATCTGATCAGAATCATGAACCTGCTGATTTCTGTCAGCTGGCAGGAGCTGGGAGGGGAGAGGGCCACTTCCAAGGGGGTAGGGCCTACAGCAGACTTGAAGCAAGTAGCTTATGTCTCTCAGGAGGAACCTGCTTTTTCCTGGTTTTTGCCTGTGACAAAGAAGGGATATGTGAGCATCCCCATGTGGTACTGGTTTATATGCAGCTCATACCACACAGCCATATCCAGAGAGACAGACACATTTTTCCCCTCGTCCTACAAATATCACCCCCCACCTCCACCATCAATTTGGGCATACACAGTATTTCTCACTGGTGCCATGCATACCCCTTGAGTGGGATTTGAAGATACTTAGTACTGCAGAACTAATTTTGAACTCTGCCAGTGAGAATGGTTTTCATCCAGGTAACCCCACCCTTGAGTGTTCCCTGTTCATATGTTTGCCTGTGGTGAGACGGGATGACCCACTGGCCCACATTCATCTGCTTCCTCCCTTCCTACCTGTCTGATCCTGAGTCTCCCCTGTTTAGAGGAATAAAGCAACAGCCAGTTACTAGAGCAAAGTTTGGTACTGCCCTCCCACTGAGGGAAGGCCAGAGGTGGGGGGGCTTTGCACCCCTTGGAAGGTACAGAAAAGAGCCTCCTGGGGTTGATTGGCTTGCCAGATCACGCCCATAGAGGTCCCATTTGTCAACAGCCCAGTTTGAACCCTCATAGCCAGACAGCCTACTGGGACTAGCCAGTTAGTATCCACTGGGGTACAGCCAACAGGAGCCCAAGGCAATTGCTCAGAGGCTGACTGGACCTAAGGAAGGGCTGAGAAACCATCACAGCCTGTGGAGAAACAAAGACCATTTCTTAGCAAAGATGTGACTTCAATTCTGCCTGTACTAGCCTCTTGAGCATTGCCTGAGTCTCTGCTGTGTTTTTGGAGCCAGGGCAGTGGGGTTCCCACACTGGGTGTCAGATACAGTGAATGCCATGAAACATTTTCACTGCTTTTGCTTCTTGGATTCTGGCAAAGATCTCCCAAAGAGACTTGATTGTGACTCAGGGGCTAATTTTTCTGAAGGGTTAACTGGGCCTACAACTATGGGATTGGCCCAGGGCTGAGCTGGCAGCAATACCCATACAAGTCTGGGTTCTGGCCTGAATTTTGGTTTTTTTTGGTAGCTGGCTTTGGAGTGTTGGGTGAATTCCTTTAGCTTTGGCACCTTCAGAGTTCATCTATCAAAGGAGTCTCCAGCCCTGAGATTGGCAGTGATTCTATGAAATCAGAAGAGTTGAGGTCAGGTACCTGGCATAAGATTAACAATTAGTTTATCGATAGGCATGTGAAATGTTTCTATTTATCTGTAAGCACTAACCAACTAGGCCATAAATGTGTCTCTCAGTGGTCCCGTGCAATCCTCAACCAGGAATGCAAAATTGAACACAGGTAGACAAAAGCCTCAGAAGGTACTTTCCAGAATTATGATCCTGGCAGTTTCCCCTGCAATCTCTGTCACTGGAATACCACAACCAAGCATTTACACCTCAAATCTTGTTGATATTTAGTTCTGGAAACCCTAGGGTTAAATGCTGGGATGGGTGTAGGTGGAGAAGGAAATAGCAGGGTGAAGGTGAGAGGAAATCAGAAGGGCCTATGTAGGTTGTAGGGCTATGAGCCCACGGGGTACTTGCTGGACCTCTTGCATGGAACTTGAGAGCCAAGAGAGGTTTACAAGGTGGAAAGCTGAGGCAGCCATGAGGAAGGAAGAAATATGGTCAAGGTCTATTTATGTGGAACTGCCTCAGAGACCAAGCAAAAGTAACATCTCCCCTGAGTGTGCATTCAGGGATGAGGCTCAGATGAGGAAAGGTGATGGTCAGGGCACCCCAGGACCACAACTTAGATGTGCTCAGTGGTTCATCTACCTTCGTGAGGGCCCCCCAGTTTGACTGTCCTTCCTTCTCTTAGTCCCAGACCTGCACTGTTCAGGGACAAAGAAAGGGACACAGAGGATACTGGGCTTCTCGGTGGCCAGCACAGAGGTAGGTGGACAGGGACAGTGACTCTGGCAATCATCGAGAGAGGAAGGAGATGAAGAGATCATACTCTCTCCCAAATATCAGGCTTTTGAATTTTTTTATTTTGGATTTTGAGCCACTCTCTGAAATTCTCAGAGCAAACTCTTGGGCCTGTGCTCAAGAGTCATTTCTTGTTACGCTGGGTTTGAGGCAAATATAGTTCTGGAGATGAGCATGGGATTGGCTGCATAATAGATAGAAAGTCTTACTGCTGGATCATCTCTCCAATCCCCAAACCCTCCATAAATTAGGGTAGAGCAGAATGGCACCCTAGGTTTGTGCCTTCTCCTGCAAAGAAGACAGAATCCCACCATATCACATCACTCCCTGTGGCCTGCTGAACCCTCAGAGAAAAGAAGCTCAGGGGCCACCTCAGCACACAATCTAGGACTGACAGTCCCAGAACAAATGCAAGGTCTCATCTGCCAGGTCCAGAAGAGGGATTTATGGCAGCTCCTCCAAGATGACAGTTTATTTCAACTCCCCCTGCCTAGAATTTCTTGTCCCTTTCTCTGTTGATTTTTATTGGCATAACATGCTTTACATTTACGTCTGCCTGTTTATCACCATGACAGGGATGTTTGGATGATGCTAGTGGATGAAAGATAGATGTCCGCATCCGAAAGCTTCCTCTGTAATTGAGCAAAATTTGTTTTTAGGGGGTTGTTCACAAGAAGATGCTCAGCTCGTGTCTTGCTAGCACTGCAAAACATTTTTACTAATTGCACCCTAATGTGGGAAACGAACATGCATTACTTAAACATACCAACTATGTGAACACATAAAGAGTGTTTAAAATATCTCTTATACAATAAATTACAACTGCTATGTTAAAATACCAATTTCAAGAGAAAATTGAGTTAAGAAAAATAGCTAATCACAGTACCCAGTAAAAGCAGCGTTTTGTTGTTGTTAGTATCATTTAATTTTCAAACCAAGACATTTGGCCGGTTGCTTCCTTTGGTGTTCCATTATTTTTTTTCCATTCATTTGCTGAACAATCATCTTCTGAAACATCCCACTCTGCTGGGGTATCAACTGGCGTGATACCAAAAAGATGTAAATGATTTAATTGAATTAGCTTAATTAGGTAAATTAACAGTTAAGCATATCACACACAAGCTTGTTCTGTTTATACGATGTTCTGGAGATAATTTAAAGCAGAAGGAGAATGGGCATGACCAAAATTCCAATGCAATGAGCCAGATTAGCTGGCAGAGGAAAAAATACGAAGATAACCGTCAGTGGAATTAAATCTGGGTAAACAGTTTATGTACTGGATTCATTATGTCGTTTGAGTTGTAGACAAGGAATAGTGGGTACTCAACCAGTGTACATAAGCTTCATTATTGAGCAAAAGTGTGAGTTGGCCCAATTGTTTCTGACCTTTCCAGAAACAAATCCACAGGAAAATTCCAGCATTCCTTGGTAATTCTGACAAATTAGGCAATGAAAGCCAGCCTAGCTAGCCAAAATCTTGATTTGAGCAGAAATAAACAAACCAACCATAGTTTCCTTTTAAGTACACACCATCAAATCAAATGCACTCTTTCCCCCTTTTTCTCATTGTTGGCAGGGCTGATTATCTTTCCTAGGTTGTGGGAAAGGGGGGTGCCTTGTGCCATATAGGACATTCCATAGTCTCTCTGGTGTTAGCCCCTTAGAGGTCAGAACACCTCTCTACCCCCATCTGTCTGGCAACCAAAACATCTTCAGGCATTGGCAGATGTGCCCCAAACAATCCCCTAGTATCTCCCTGATTGAAATAAAATTATTGACTTTTATTAATGGGTCTTTAGGGGTTTTGCTGTTTACTTCCACAAAGTTGTAATATTCAGAGTACCACAGAGAATGTGGAATAATATTTGAAGAAGATTGCTTTTGGTATTGCAAACATTCTCTTTTTTTTTATCATCTATTCATTCCTTTGGTGAGCAGTGATTAAGCACTTAGAATAGAGTATCAGCAGATATAAAGAGTAACACTGTCTTGGATCAGGAGTCATTGGTCAACCTGTACATGAAAAGCAGGATAAATTCATACTGCAAAGGGTGAATCCCAGCTAGTGGACTGAGGTTAAGAAGACCAAGTGCCTTTAGAGAAAGCCCCAGTTCTTGTAAAACCTGCTTTAACTTCCATGTAACAGCATGAAGGCAGGAAGAGACATGAGACCACCATCAAGGTGCTGGAAATTGGCTCCAATGTTAGCTGACCTTGTGTGCAGGTGGGAAGGTGGATGATACTGAGCTAGGGCAGATCCCAGCGGTGCTCCAGATGGTGAGTGTTGATTTTGGGAAGAAACAAATAATTTAAAGTTCCCCACACATTAGATGAAATGCCAACTCTGTCCATCACCAGCTCAGTTGCCTGGGCAAACTGTAGACTGTTGAGCCATGTGTCCTTTCACCTGTGAGCTGGAAATCATAAATAATGACCTCACTCAAAGCTTCCAGGAGGCAGTATTTGAAAGCAGCTGTAGGTAATACCTGCCTGAGGCAAGCTGCCAGGTCCTTGTTTCTCCTCCTCTCTTTCCTCTCCTTGTCCAATCCTCTTTTATTCTTCTCTTGAAAGAAGCAAGGCCTTCCTTGATGAGATCGACTTTCCCTGACATCTGGGTTGCATTGCCAAACACTGCTCAAGTTGTCCAAACCTTGCCACTGGATTTTGTTTACTCTAAAGTTGAGTGTTTAAATCCTGTAAATTGGTCACGTCAGTTTGACGTACACATTAATCTTCCCTGCGATTTCAGGATCAGGAATCAGGAGATGGCTTTCTCTCCACCATCCAAGGCTTCTGTGCTCAATAGAGCGATGATTTCCATGAGAATTCAGTAGAAAGCCAAAGAGCACCCATTGGAAGGGATGTCTATTTTCTAGTCAAAGGAATTCAAGTGTTTTTGCTCAACAAGTTCCTGGCAACACATCTTGAATGCCAGTGTTTTTCTTTCTGTTAGAAAACAGGGACAACCCAACAGAGGGATAGAAGGACCTGTTTTACATTTGCAAATACCAACAAAACCACATTCTCTCCCCTTCTGCAAATGTATCACTACAGCACACTGAGCGCTGTACTTATAATGGAAGGCAGGATGAAGCTGTTTTCTTTGTGATTCTTGATTCTCTCTCTCTCCTTCCCTCTCTCTGTCCTTCCCACACTATCTCTTCTCTCTCTCTCTCACACACACACACAGACTGTGCTGTGATCCATCTGTAAATGAAAAGAGCATTTCCCAAAGCACATTTTATTGTCTGAAACATAGAGACATAATATAGTAAATACTCCAAACAAAGAGGACCTGTCCTTGCTCCAGGACTTCCCTGCCTCCTTCCACAAACACACACACACACACACACACACACACACACACACACACACACACACGCAAGCACACATATGACTGGGTATTCTCTTCCCATCCTGCCAGTGTTAATAGGACTCAGTTCCAGGTGACTAAATTCGGTGAGCTTCTGGGACTGCAGTCTTTGGGGTGACTAGTCTCGGTCCCCAGCTGCCCCAGAAACATATGGTATCCTCTTGGCTCCCTGGGTACTAGTGGCCATGATGAAGACATCAGGATCTGCTTTAATTCCTCCCATAGCCAGGGATTTATTTTCATAAGTTTAACTTACTTGTGTATATTATGGGTATACAATATGTGCATCCAGATTAACCTAAGAGGACAAAAGAAGGTTCCAGACTTGTCCAGCTATATATCATGTCTATCTCATTTACCTCTTTATTTTCTTCCCTTACTTCCTATAATCCTCTCTCTCTCTCTCTCTCTCTCTCTCTCTCTCTCTCTCCCCGTGACATAGTTTACAATAGTATTAAAGTCATTATTCTGCTATCTTTTCTCAGTATTTATTTCAGAATAATTTTTGACTCAACAAGAAAGTTGCCAAGAAAGTCAAGAAAGTCTGAGGGCTTATTTTCACTTCCTCCTCACCCAGTTGACTCTTGTGGTCAGGCAATAATCAGAAGGACGATGTTAACACTGATGCGTAATATTAACTTAATAACGATCTTTTCTGGTTTTCACCTGTCTTTCTACGAATCTATTTTGCCTGTACCTAGATCTGGGCCAAGACACCACATTGCATCTAGTTATCCCAGCTGCACAGTCTTCTCCAAGCTGGGTCAGGGTCTCAGTCTCTCCTTGCCTTGTGTGAGTCACTCATGCTATTGAAAAGTACTGGTAGGTCTTTTGAGGTACTGTCCTGTGAGCATATGTCTGCTTGTGCAACCTTCTTACAGGAAATGTATGTGAGGGCAGGAAGACCCCACAGGTGATCTTAGGTGACCCATGACTATGACCTGTTTGTTCTACTTCTTGTCGGTACCAGTTTTACTCACTGGTCTACATGGCATCAGTTGAATTTCCTCACCATGAATTCACTATTTCCTTCTTTCGTAATTCATGACTGTTGAGTTTGAGATGGTGCTATTATCTGACTCTCCATTAATACTGCCTTAGGGTGAGTTTCTTGTCTCTTATTTTTGGGTGTTAATTTATTAGAAGCCCTGCAGTTATGATCTCCATAACCATTTCTGTCTGCTCATCACCAAAATTACATCCTTGCTTTGAAGGATTTTGCCCAATCAGACCCCCTCTCCCAGTCACTCCAGAAGAGATCTGGAGATATTTAAAAAACAAAGATGGAGTGAAATGACCTTGGGATTAAAGAGCCTTCAAGGATTCTGGACTGGGCTGGTAGTGGAACTTGAACCAAGCTCAAAGCAGTTCTCTAAACTTTGGTTTTCCTCTTGTTAAAAGACTACCTGCTTCTCAACAACTTTCCTTTCAATCAGACTGGGGTTCTGGGCCCAGAAAGAAATTTCTGTCAGAACCCTCAGATGTTGTCAACACCCTAAATGCAGTAAGAGGAGCAGAGGGTGATGGCAGCCACTGACGGGGGAATTGGAGGAGAAGGGAAGGAAATGGTGCATGAATCTTTTACAAGCACTGGCGATACTGACATTAATAATACTTTCCACACCGAGGAGCACATTGGAGAGGGAGACAAGAGTTTGGGGAGGAGGCAGCCCTTCTGGGATGAGGTCTTTTATCTCTGCCTGGTCCCTGAAACCCATGAATCAGCCCTTTCTCACCAGGTTGAAGAATCCACAGTGTGCATTCTCACTGTTGGCTTCATTACTTTGCATCAAGCTTAATACCCACTTAAGACTTAATGGTTGCAGAATTACATTGGATGTAAAATACCATTTTTATCATTTAGTTTAAGAGCAGAAGTTTTCTTTTTGCTATAAAGTTCATTGAGGGCAAGAGAGAGGTAGTACAGTGGATTAGAAACTTCCTTTGTATGTGGCCTATGCTAGTTTGAATTTCTAGCAGCACATGTAGTCCCCCAGACACCTCTCAGAGTGAGCCCTAAATACAGAGCCCAATGTATATTTGGTGTGCCACTAGGTGTGGCCCTCAAACAAAAGCAAACAATAAAAGCTCACAGAAAATCTAGGCTTCATGACAAAAACCAATTTTTCCTCTAAGTTACCTCTGTTTCTATGATTCAGCTGCCCAGAGCCGATTTGCATTACTATTTTTAGACAGATAATTAGAGATGACAATTTGTTTTGCTTATCTTTTAGAATTATCTGTCATTGCTTTAAAATTATAGACCATAAGGCATCCAAAGTAGAGGGAAAACATTTGGAAAGAAAACAGTCAGGATCTGGTCCTGAATAGCACACTGGTTTCCAGAGAGAAGATTCCAGATATCAGTCATCTTAAAATCAGTTCCCAGTTCTCTGCATTCAGAGTGATACTTGTCAAATTCCCATTCCCAAATACTCTATTTTGGCATCTGCTAGCTGCAATCAGTTAGAAATTGTATCTGTTCATTGTCCAGAAAGGGACCAATCACAGATCACTACAGAACAGCTATCCATATCAGTATGGAAGATCACAGGGAAAGTGAAGAGAGAAATGAGTCACCAACTTGTCACAAATGAATGTGAAGATTTGGGGTTATTGATTAAGCTGTGAGTTTACTTCCTTTTAGACGGGAACACATAAGCTCCCTTGATCCTGGCTGTTTCTTTCTCTAATGCCAACACCAATATCTGCCACATACCAGATGTTCAGTAAATACATGAACAAATGGAAAATGATAGACATTTTAGATATTTTCTTTGGGAGATTTGCACCCTATCATTCATTAATAGGCAATGGTGGAAAGTGATTTTAATGGGTGTTAGACTCCCCCTCTCCAAAAAATGGCAGAAAGCGATTGATTTCTCAAAGTTATCTTTTTATGAGGCATCTTTCATACCAATGATTAAATGGACAGACTGTGAATAACACTGAACCTTGGTACAGAATTTAATTCAGAAAAATTATCCTTGACTATTTGGTTTCTCCTCTCTGGTTTTGGATTCACTTATTGGAAAACTACCAAATCAAATGCACCACATTTTTAGTTTGCTTGCATGTGTGTATAGAGGACAACACCTAGTTGTGCTCAGGGCTTACTCCTGGATCTGTACTCAGGGATCACTCCCAATGAGGTTCCAGGACCTTATGGGATGCTAGAAATCAAACCTGGGTAGGCCAACACCCTATCTACTGCACTAAAATTCCAACTCTGTGTATCAAGATTTTTTAAATGACTCTAGGTACTCAAATACTTATTCGGTGAATAAATGGCTGAGTGAATTTATTAGTATTGTATCTGCATAATATTGTTAATATATGATATATAAAGGTAATTGATATTGCCTTTATCAAGATCAGGAATTGTAGAAATTTCCCAAACCACAAATACTCTTCTTACTTTCAACCTCTTGTATCCCCTTTCCTTGCCACTGCCTTATCAAACTAAGCTGAACATTGATTGCTTTTAGTTCATTGCAGTCATGTTCTAATTGTTCTTTCCACATATAATTAATCTTGCCTACACTCAGGCCCCAACATGTACTCAACATGGTGCCCACTTTTCACCCCAACATCCCCATTGACTTGCAGAGTTCCCTGGGACATTTTGTCTCCTCCATTGCCATTGCTAATTATTTCCCTCTAGAATGTCTGGGGTATATCCTTGTGCTTTGGGGCCAGAACCTCTGGAAATATAATCTAATTTTCCCTGTTATGCAGGCCTCCCTCCTTCGTGAGACTCCCTAAGTCCTGTTGGTCTCTGAATCTTCATGGCTTGCTCTTACTTGGTTCCTAATTTGCTGTGACTTTCTTGATTATGCCAGCCACCTCTGTTCCACCCCGCTCACACCAAACCCTCCTGCAATAAAATGGTTCAGACCTGTTTGTAGCTTATTTGCTCCCTGAGGGCTAAAGGCTGACATAGGGCCTTCAAAAACCATCTCCACCTCCTGCACACAGCAACTTTATTACATTCCTCTCAGCAGCACAAAGATACATGCCTCTGAGAAAGTTCCCATTCCAAATGAGAACTTGCATCTTTAGAAGCTTCAAATTGGCTACTGGGCCCCTGTGCTGAAGTTCACATCTAAGTTAGATGGGGGGAACGTCAGCATGGCTCTCCCTAATAAATAGTGGGAGGTGGGGATGGTGGCAGCAAGTGGCCTACAAAAACCTATAGAGCTTGTAATGTGTCTAAGTTCTGAGACTAATAGCAGCACTCAGGGTTCAGGGATCTCTCTTAGGTCCTTGCCAATCTTTACCCTACATGCCTTAACCAATGCAGAGCAAGGGGAAGAGAATGGATGGGACCAGGGCTCCAGATCCAACTTTGGGGTAGGAAGAAGAGAAAGTAGGAGGAAGGGATGGAGCATCTATGGTAAGCAGGGGGATGGAAGGCATGGCTTCTGTCTTATTTCCTTGCAGGATGGGCATGGAGATGAATGCCTGGAAATTTGGGGTATCTAATCATTCATGACATTCTGACCCATTAGTCCTGTAAACACCTTGTTGCTTCCAAAAGGCTCTTCCATGCCCAACCTGGATTTGTCTATAACACTGATGTTTGCATGTAAACAAAATCACCTAAGGACACAGTTTTCATTTCCCTGTTCGAGCAACTCAGAGTCTATTTGTTGAGGTTTCCTCTTGTTGATAATCCTCCTGAGAATGTATGTCTTAGACTCTCCTCATTATTGAACCTACAGTAAAAACTGGGAGTATCAACAAGGAGCCTCAGAATTATTTGTCAGTATTGGAGTACTATAACAGGGACTGGAGGTTGCATAGAGATGTTGAGGGGTCAGGAATGCGGTGGAACTGTGCAGTGATGGTGTGAAGTGAGCACATGAGTGATCGGGAAGCCCCAAGAAGGGTCACATGCAAAACACCTACCTCTGGTCCAGTTCACCCCTGGGTTCCAAACGTGCATATACTCCAAGAGTGCACTATCTTTCTGGATTTGTTCACTATCCCCTAGTTGTCATGGTTCACATTTAATTTCTATAACAGAATATAAGGCAAATACATATATATCACCTCTTTGTGGGCCCAACCATGAAATTGTTACCACTTTAAACCTATTTCATATGAAGTGAGGAAGGAAGGAAGGAAGGAAGGAAGGAAGGAAGGAAGGAAGGAAGGAAGGAAGGAAGGAAGGAAGGAAGGAAGGTAAAAGAAGGAAGGAGGAAGGAAGGAAGGAAGGAAAAGGAAGGAAGGAGGAAAGAAGGAAGGAAGGAAGGAAGGAAGGAACGGAGGAAAGAAGGAACGGAGGAAGGGAGGAAGGAAAGGAGGGAGGGAAGGAGGAAGGGAGAAACGAAAAGAAGGAAGGAATTTCTGTAGACTCATAATTTCTGATTTGATGGGCATTAAACTTTCAGAACTATTTCCAACTGATGCAGATTCCTCTTCAATAGCACATTTTAAAATTGTACTCCAGGGAATTGTTTATGTACCAGTTTCCAGGGCAAGTGCCAATTTCTGATGAAATTTTAACAATAATTCACCAATCTCTATTAAATATGTTTGTTAAGACCTCTAAAACCCAAAATAAGAGAACTGAGAACTTCTAGAAAATTTCCTCCTAAGGACAAGGAAGAGTCTTTGAGACAGAAACTCGAGTCAGCATTTCTGAGGTCACCTTGGCTGGTCCCTGCAGATGCCATATTCTGAGATTGACAATTCTCAGCCCTCCACTTATCATTGGACAATGCTACCAAATTCTAGTACTATAAATCTCTGCCCAGGGTAGGGAGTTTAGCCTGCATAGCCCTTAAAGTGATATTCTTGGTTTGGTTGTGGTTTAGTAAGGTGCAGGGATTTGAACTCAGAGCAGTCTCATGTCTTCATGACATGGTACACCACTGGGTCACCTCTCTAGCTCCAAACATATGCACAGAAGACCTCAAAACATTGCCTCCACACACACAAAACCCAACTACAATCATGTTTGTGATCATGATGCTTAAATATATTATTTTTAAAAAAGAAGAAGAAGACCTCAGAGCTGTGGTATCTCCCCCTTTTACTTCTGACTGAATTTAACACTCTCTGCAAGGTGAAAACTGGACATCAGAATCATGGGCTTTTGCTCCAAGGGGCTAAATTCTCAGTTTTGAATTGCCTTTTTGAGCCAGAAATGGCTATCTGGACTCTGTGTTTCAGGGCCCCTGTTACCAGAAAGTCATCCTCATCCTGGCTCGTGGCTGGTGGTGAGAACTTGATGAGTTCCTACAAGGGCATGAAGTGCCATTTGGTTGTTGGGTGGCAGCCTTATGAGTCTTCTCTTTTTTATAACTGTGACTACATATGAGGGCATCACCTCTCTGGTTCTCTTCTTGCTCCATTCACTAGTTAGTGGCACTTCATACCATATAATTGAGGGGAGTCAGAGAAGTGTCAGGATCCCCCGTGACACATGTGCACCTGGAGAGATGCTTCTTCCACTGAAGTGTCATGCCAAGATGACACCGCCTAGTTAGCACCTAACTAAAGTCCCGATGGAATGAGGTTTCTTGTTTCCAGGAATGTCCAGGGTTAATAGTTTCACCCTAAAATGCCTTGTCCGTGCTTAGCTCTCTGGTCAGATTTTCCCAGGAAGTGGATTCTCCCAGTGAGTTCTTCAGTCTCACTGTCCACAGCCCTTGTTTGGCACTGAAGACAAAAATGTACTTAAGGATTTTTTATTTTCATTTTAAAAAATTACTATTGTTTTGGGGGGCTTGGGAAGGGTGAGGCATATCCCTAGGGTATGAGTGAGCATTTTCAGCCTGCCTTAACTGACTTTGATCAAGTGCATGAATCCCCATACTGAATGCAGAAAAAGTTCTGTTGGGATTTTCATGCTTAAAGCCATGTGGAAATAAATGGGGAGCAAGTCAGCCTTAGGGGGAAATCCCTAAAGAGCGCTTCTGTACAGTGTGAGTCAGTGTGGCAGATGCGGACAGCTCTGGTTGTCTTGGCTCAAATCGGGCGTCATCTGAGCTCCTCTTCCAAGATGCAGTTTGGCTGCCACATAGGCCCCCTGGGAACTCTACCTGTCTCCCTTCTGAGCAGAGGCCAAGCTTTCTTCACTGACACAAAGAGGCATCTGGGCCACCCAGAGGGAAATGTCAGCTGACACGCCCTGATGACAGGACCCAAGGTCAGCCCGTCAGAAACTAGATTGCGGAAACACTGTTCTGAGGGTGTCCTGCTCATTCCCCAGGGAGTGACTTTTCCCAGTCCAGAGGCATTCACACAGTGCAGCCCTACCAGCTTCAGCTTCAACTTGCCTGCAGCCTTTAGTTGTACATCACTGGGGAAGAAGAGGAAGGACCAAGTGTTCATGAAGAAGCAGAACTGCTACCACGTCTGCTGTTCATTAGCCCAAATGGCCTTCCAGTCCCTCTTGCTGTTACCCCGTTCCCTTGTGAACTCCATACCCTGTCAGGATATCGGGCTTGTCCTGGTTTGTTTATTGTTATTTTTATCAGTTTGGGGGAAGTCAAACCCAGATATTCTCAGGGGTTACTCCTGGCTATGCACTCTGGAATCACTCCTGACAGACTCTGAGGACCATATAGGGTGCTGAGCATAAACCCTGGGTTGGCCACATGTAAGACAAGCATTATACTATCATTCCATGCCTGTCCTGGATGAATTTTTGCACTGAAGTCTGCTCCTTCTACTCAGTTCAGCTCTGAGACCATTGTCTCCACACATCTCTTCTTACAAAAGAACCTACAAAATGCTTCTCTCTCCTCTCCATGCTCTTGTATTGCATGATTCAGAGATATCAGCCAGAGTGCAGGGTGCACAACCAACATGCCAGGACCTGACCCAACTGCAACCAAGTAGATCAAGAAGATCCAGGCCTCCATGGGCCAAACTCCCACCCATCTTGCCTCTCCCATCTTGAATTTCACCTTCCCTCCACCCATTTCCATCCCTGCCATTGGCCCTCACTCCCCACTCCATCAGACAAGGTACAGGAGTTGCTTTCCTCAACTGCTGTTTGCTTTCATCCAGCTTGTGGGGATTCGAGATTGGGGTAGGAATGGATAAAAGTGAGCATTTTGCAATGAAAAGACTATAAGAGGGCAATGGAAGGCCATCGGTGTGATTCCCCAGGCTGTCTGTCTTTGAAAAGGAAGATCTGGCCAAGCCTACAGAACTTGCTGCCTCTGGAGTTTACTCTTTATTTCACTCAGAGCAGCACGCCCTTGTGTATGAATTAAAGATTAAAGGCAACTTAACCTGCATTTTGCTCCATCTCTATATATGGGAAAGGAAGGCAGGAGGCAGAAAACTCTGCAAGATCTTCGAGTTATAACTCTAGACACAAAGATGGAGACTAAAGGCAGAGTCTGGGCTCTTATCCCAATCCTGTCACACCTTCCCAGGAGGGCCCCTGAAAAGCAGAGATATTGCCTGTACGCTATTTCAGCCACCACTGAAAGAAAAGAGTAACACAAAGTGTGAGACTGGCTAGTAATGACATCACTAGCATACCAGCCACTCACCAGGACATGTGTGATGATTATTTAGCAGAAGGTTAACTGATTCTCTCACCCCATTTGGACATGGAATCTCTTTGGGGGTGATCTCCAGTTGAACAGGAAGCTCAACTGCTTCTAGTATCCAGGAAGAGTCCACCATCTTCCCAGGTCCTTTCTGATGGATTTTAGCATCACAACCACTGAGCTGCCTATCTGCAGTATTCTATATGGCCAGTGGGAGCCCCTACACATTATTGGGTGTTTAACAGCATCTTGGATCAGTAAATACCCATGAGATGACTTTTGGGACACCCCCCCCCAAGTTTTGACATCCAGGATATCTCTAAAACATTTACCCAATGCCTGCAGGAAAAGTCACCATCCAAGGAAGCCCATTGTGTGTGACTCTGCCTTTTGGAAGGAGATAGCTCCAACAACATTGGCCTATGAATTATTATGGTCAAAAAGGGAGACAATCATGCTTTTGGACCAACTCTATGTCTCCTCAGAAGTGGGATTGTCTCTGTGCTGAATGAAACAGCCCCAGTAAAAGATCTTGGAAGCAAAGCTGCAAGAAGAAACACTATCTCTTCATGACCCTAATGTCCTAGTTATGCAAGGTGGGTGTCATGGCCACATGGAGGCTATTCCAAAGCTCCAGTGGTGTGGCACTTATGCTGAGCACTCAAGAATTTTTCAGGCCTGGCAGGATGTGAGCAGAGAAGCATTTTATAGATGTAGGTGGCAACATGTGCCCATTTGGCTCTGGACCAGGGCTTCACTGTCTACAGAACAAGTGTTCAACAGAATTTATTACCTTCTCTGTGAGAGTCTGAGCCTGGAAGAGCTACATTAAGCCAGCAGAAGCTGCCAAGATAGATTTGTCTTTAGGAAGAGACTTCCAAAGTAGAAAATAGCAAGAAGGCAAGAGCAGGTGTTAGGGTAGATGCTTATCTCTGTGAGTGTCTGAAGCTGCCTTTAGGACCAATCCTCCTACCTGCTCTTGCCTTTGCCTGTGCTTGCTCCAGTACATGGAGATACCACAAAAATGGGAAATATGATGGAAACCACGATGCCTCCATGGTGTGCCAAGGATCAGGCAAAGAAGGTTATGTAGATAACCAATACATCTGATGATGTCCCAGACTAGAGTCACCAACTCTTGGGACAGACAGCTCATGGGGCCCACCAGAGTTTGACTCTAAAATAGAGGGTTTAATTCAATGGTGAATACTCCACCTGTGGTCTCCCAAGAGCAGTTTTCTAGCTGGGTCTACTTTTCCCAGATGGTGTTACTCCTGGAGAAAACAGGACATATGTCCCCACCAGTCTCACCCCCTCCCCATTATGTGATTTAGGCCACTTCCTCTCAGAAGTCTCCCTGGAGGCGAGGAAAGATTGACATTTTGCTGGTGGTATTCAACAGGTCCCAGTCATTTCCGCCCCCTTTCAAAAAGATTCCAAATGAACATAAATCTCACCCCAGCTCTGACAGCCTGCAGTCATCTGTTTACCAAAATAAACTTTAAGCATACATTGAAAAATAATTCCTAGTGAAATATGCATCCCCATGGCATTCCAGTCTGGTATTTAATGTCTTTTTTATGGTTAATAATGCATCAAAAGCATCCCCCCGTCTGGAGCTGTCATTACATCACACGCACGATGTGCAGAGCCCATTTCAGCGACTACAAAACTTGGAGTCGGGTTTTATTTGTTGAAGAAAAAAGGAAAAAAATACTAATGCA
This sequence comes from Crocidura indochinensis, assembly GCA_004027635.1. Taxonomy (NCBI): domain Eukaryota; kingdom Metazoa; phylum Chordata; class Mammalia; order Eulipotyphla; family Soricidae; genus Crocidura; species Crocidura indochinensis. The sequence continues at coordinate 5,414 of PVKC010013825.1, read as the reverse complement.
TAATCACAGTGGCCTGCTTCCCTCACTCTGGATTTCTTTTTAATAAACCTGCTGCTTGATGAGATCAATCCACTGAAAAGACCTAGTGAGAATCTTTGCTTTACCCAGATAAAGAGATGAGTCAGAGAGACAAGTCCAAAATCTCCTCATTAGGACTGGGCTCATTGGAGAACTCCCTAGTCTTCTGTTTCATTTTCTATTGCTTTGTTATTGTTTGGTTTCCTTGTGTGTTTGGAGTGGGAAGGGGAACACAGCTGGAGGTGCCCAGAGATTGCTCCCAGCTCAGTGCTCAAAGGTCACTTCCCTGGTTTCTGGCAGGGCTTAGGTAGAATCCAGACCTCCCACATGCAAAGTAGGCACTCCAGCTCTCTGAGTTTGCTTCTGGCCCTAGTGCCTTTCTTTTTTTCAGTTATTATTAATCATCCTGGATTGTATAGAGACGTGTTAGACTGTGTACTCTTGGTGAACATATTAAAAATAGAATATTATTGGCATTTATTTCTACTTCTGACCCCCAAAAGCAAATTTAAAAAATAGATACATATTAAAAATTCCTTGTGCTGCCTGTCAGTTCCAGAGTGGACATAAAAATCATTCCCCAGGGCCAGAGTGACAGCATAGAGGTAGGGCATTTGCTTTGTACATGGCTGAACCAGGACAAACCCAGGTTCAATCCCTGGCATCCTATGTGGTTCCCAAGTCAAGAGCAATTTTGAGCATAGAGCCAGGAGCAACCCCTGAGCACTGCTGGTTGTGGCCCAAAAGCCAAATAAAATAAATTCTTTGTCTATCAAATCAGTCGCCAACACTGAGAACTCCATAGTTGGGAATAGTGGAAGAGTTTTTATTTGTTTTTTTTGGGCACACCTAGTCATGCATAGAAATCACTTCTGGCTCCGAACTTTGGAATTACTCATTGTGGGCTTAGAGGATCATATGAGACTGCAGGGTTCGAGCCTGGATTAGTCATGTGCAAGGTGAGCTCCCTATCCACTATAATATCATTTAATTCCTTAACAGTCAGAGTCGAAAATTTCCTTTGCAAGTGACTGGGAAGCTCAGATTAGGCCTTAACTCGTTCATTTTTACCTCTATAAGGACCACATTCCTATCCAGGATTGACTTCTGTCCTTCCCCACTGACCCTTTGTATGGTCTGAGGATGATACCCTTCACCAAAGCTCCAATTTAGCAGTTAGCTATTTTCTCACCTGGGTTTGCAGTCTAAGACCAAGTGAGATCTCCAGATAATGTACACAGAGTACTTAGGAGGGACCTGATCTGAAAGACACCCTGAAAGTAGTAAGTTAAGATTGGGTCAAGGGTAGCAGTGGAGTGGGCTCAGACACTTCAGAAGAGGTGGAGCATCTGGTCTGAGACTTAGGTTTCCTGTGTATAAAAGGTGTTGGGGTATAGCTATAAGGAAAGACAGTTTTAAAAAATTGTAGTTCTCAGGACACCAGTCATATGAACATGTAGTGTAAATAAAAAATGACCAGACTGGAACACCAAACAGAATAGGTACCCAACCTACAACAAGCTGTAAAGTGGAGACCAGTTACACTAGTATTCTGGGGAGGCAGGGGTAAAGGAGGGAGATATGGGAGACATGCTGGGAACAGGAGTGGAGGGAGGACAACATTGGTGGTGGGAATGCCCTTCATTCATTGTCACTGTGCACAATAAATAATTCTGTGTAATGAACTTCAGTCACAATAAAAATAATTAAAAAAGGTAGTTCTGTGATATAGTTGAGATGTTTGTTAAGACCATGGCAATGATCCTTGTTTCAGTTTGCAGTGTTCTATGTCAAGTCTGTCTCAGTAAGATCTAGAATAATGAGGAGATCATGGGATCTAATCTGTTCTGTTGTGCATTATTCTTATGGTGCTCATCTGATGGTCTGGTTATGGTATCACAGTTTCAATGGTGGCTTGCAATTAACAATCACCACGTGGACAGTAATACCTGGAACCAGTCCTGTCATTTGAAAATGCTCAAGCAATAGGAGCTAATCTTTGCTTTGTTGCCCTTCCTGCCCATGATTTATTAAAGATGGGGAATTCAAGGTCAGAGCTTGGAGTGAGAGCCCAGATTCATTTTCAGAGGCCCTGGCAGTTTTCTATCCACAGACAACACCATGACACATGTTTTAGATGGAAGGGATAAAGAAGGCCCTCTCTTAGACTTGAAGATATAATCTTCAGATTATTAGATCCCAGAAATCAAGTCCAATTGAGCCTCTACCTGCAGAAGACCTTCCACCAGAGCCTAAAGGCTGAGCTTTGAGCCAGGCCAGGCTGAGAGGATGAGGAAGGTAGGGACAGGGACTCCCTTCAAAGGCCATCAGCCTTCTTTCATTCCTTTATGCTGGTTTCTTGGTTGTTCCTGATGGGCCTGCACTTCTGAGACAGAATCCTGAGAATTTATCCTTGCACAGGAAGAATTTTTCAGGGTCTTTTATTCCTCCTCCTTGCTTTTCTACAATCTGAATCATAGGTGTCCCACAGGGATTAACTACTCTCTTAAAAAATCCCTAGCACTGCATTCTCTCCCTCCCTCCTATGCCCACACAGGCAGCAGGACCAGGTTGGGCTCATACTCCAACAAACAGCAGGACAGCAGTAATCTCACCCCTATGACTTGAGACTAGGGAAATTCTGGGCAATAGGGAACCCCTGGGATGCAGTACCTGGAAACTAAGGAAAGTTGAATGACAGGAAACCACTGAGGTATAGCCCTAAAGAGGCCCAGTGACAAGATTTCAGACAAGAGAGGAAAAAATGAATAGAGAAAGGTGTAGGGACAAGACCAGATCTTTGTACCCTGGAAACAGATGGGAGATGAGGGACAGGACTCAAGACCTTCAACACTAGACTGAGTAGAGAGAGACAGGACAAGTGACATTGTACATAGATTAAAGGAGAGACCCAGGCATGGGGGAGGAACCCAGATCAATCTCTTTGAACTGTACAATAAACTCTAACTTCTTTTTTTAAAAAAATTCCTAGTAGTTTTCCTTTCTTTTCTAGGAGAAGAATTTAGCATGCTCCTACGCCAAAGTGACAGCAGTCCTGAGTGTCACCAGTACCCAGACACATAGCATAGTCCTTACTCACTTAACTTTCTCTTTCATTCTCTTGCACTCTTGGTAAATTCTAGTTTGTTTTCTGTCCTCACTAGGTCTGATGGGATTTTATCCTCTGCAGATCAATGATGTTTTGACACCAGTTTACAAAAATCACCTTTTGGACATGTTGGCCCACTGGAGTTCTTTATTTCCCCTGCTCCCTGCTACTTACCCCATGTAGATTCTTTCTGGTTTGCCCAGTATTTCACTCCACAATACTTTTCTTAAGTGTCAAAGCAAATGTGTGTTTTGTGTAAGAGATCACTTTCGGAAATTTCTTTGTTTGCCTCTTTTTTTTCATTCTGGTGCCAGCATGATTCTAATTTCCATGGAAAAACTTGAGTGGGTCCCACACACACACCCACAAACCCACCCGCAGATGTGCACCATCTCAACCCCACACTTGCGTGCTGCAAAGCTGCCTCATGTTGATGCATCCAGGTTGGAAATGACAGGCTCTGGTGGAGGGCCAGTCACTTAATGAACCCCTGCGGGACTAGCTGGGGTTACTAACAATTTTTCTCCAACTCATCAGGCAAGGGAATCGCAGCCTCAGTGTTTCACTTCATCACATCCCCCCACTGCCCCCTTCCTCCTCCTGCTCTACACAAACAAACCAATTACAGCAAGGGATATAAATTGGACCCCTATTCTGAAAATGCTCCCTCAACCTTTTTCTCTGCCCTTTCTTACTCAGCTCCAATCAGCCGGCCCACTGGGTAGACCTTCACACACACATGCACCCTTATACATGCACACATATCAGTGTATAGAAGCATGCTCTGGAGTGTTCAACCACATGGCTTTGAGTGCCACGCCTTCTTGGGCTCCCTCTGGGTTTAGCAATTTTTATAGCCTTTTATCTATGCCAGGGAATAGGAGTTCATGGTCTTGTCTTTGTTTTTTTCTTTCTTTTTATATAATTATTCAGCTTCTTGCCTCTGTCCATACCACAGGGTAACTTCTTCATTGGTTCTTGACCAAGACCTTTCCTAACTCCTGGGTATCCAATATGCCTCTGTTGATTAAAAACAATTATAAGAGAATTGATCAACTCTTCTAAAGAGTTGAAGGTAGGTTGCTGGAAGAAGTAATACACACATGATAGTTCCTCAACGTGCAAACTCCCAATGTGCAAACTCCAAGGCTCTCACACCTGATCTGTGACTATTGACTTAAGAGTCTCTGGTTAAGTAAAGAAATTCAGTATGTAAGTCTGGAAACTTTTATAGCCATCTGGCATGACTACAATGTACAAGTAATCTTTCTAACTGTCCTGTCATTAATTTTTTTTATATATTTCACAAAGCCTCAGTCCACCAAGGATGAGTGGTTAATAACCAGGAAAAGGGCTCCTTTCCCCATATATAATGTAAGAAAGCTGGGTCTCTGTTTTAAGGAAACTGGTCAAAAGATAGGAATTTCCCTCTGATTCAGTCGATTATTTGGAATGAAATGTTTATTTATTCTCAAACTGTTAGAGTGAGTGGTGTGATCAAGATAAAAAGCAAAGAAAGCTAAAACTAATATGTCTGTAAAGGTACCAAAACATGAAAAGAAACCAGTGTTGAGTAAACATTGATCTGTACCTGGGGAATGAGCATATTTTGCAATGATTCTTACTTGGAATGACTTTGGGGCAACACTACTCTCATGTAATATAGTCCTAGGCCTGATCCAAATTGTGCACCCCGTGGCTCCATAATAAGAGGGGACTGAATTGTTGCTATCAAATTATCCTACTCTCTTGACTTGTAAAAGTTTGATGATTGTATTTCTCAGTGAAGGATATTGTTAGTCTTTGGTATCTACAAATCTCCATGGAGTCAGAGCCTTTGTTATCACAGAGTTCCATATGCTTAAGTTTTCACACCCAACCTATAAACATTACAAAGAGAAACTTTTGCTCCCTCTGGTATGAGGAACAATTAGCCAGTTATCCTTGTAGAACGAAAGGTGTCTGACAAATTGTAGGCAGATAAAAAACAGTAACTTACCATTTTTTAGCACACAAGCCCATCATCAAAGCCTGGCCACTCCTCTTTGCTCCCCAAGCTGCTGTGAACTGGAAGGAATGGGGGGACCAGGGTGGGAGAGAGCATCTCCATTTACAGAATCCTTCAGCCTTTAGCTACATCGGTTGGATCTCCCACCACCACCATGTCTATCTGGGTGTCCATTCACCCAAGGGCTGCCAGCACACCTTCATGTCGTCCTTTTGTGACTTGTGTAACGCACAAAACAGTGGTAGATCTCCATTGTCCTCTGGGTTTCCAGAGCTGCCT
>PVKC010013824.1:0-22663 GCA_004027635.1 Crocidura indochinensis | reverse complement strand
GGTGCCCCATATGGTCCCCCGTGCCTGTCAGGAGCAATTTCTGAGCATGGAGCCAGGAGTAACCCCTGAGCACTGCCGGGTGTGACCCCCCCCCCAAAAAAAAAGATCACATGTCAGAATTTTCATCCCTTTCAGTGTCTAAAAGAAAAATGAAGAATGAGAGAAGAAAAAAGGGAAAAGAGATGGAGAGATACAGAGAGAAGAGTTAAGTTCCTGTCTTAGAGGCATGCAGGGGGGGGTGTGAAGGGAGGGAAATTGGGGATAGTGGTGGTGGAAATGTTAAAGGGTGAAGGCTGGTGTATATTATAAGACTGAAACTCAATCATGAACAACTTTGTAATCATGGTGTTTAAATAAAAGGAAAAAAATAACAGGAATTCTAATCCCTTTTATAGGCTGAAAAGGGGGCTCAAGTCATAGGACAGTGGGTAGAACATTTGCCTTGCACGAGGGCATCCTGGATTAGATCTCTGGCATCCATTGTGATCTCCTGAGCACAACCAGGAGTAATTTCTTGAACATTTCTAGGTGGCACCCCCAAACAGAAATATACAAACAAAGGCTGAAAATATTTCAGTGTCCCTTTGCTACTTGTCCTTACTGATTACTCTTTTGATGGATCTTGAGTGGTTTCCATAATTTATCTTTTGCAAATAATATTGCTATGCAAATGTACCTGTGCAAATATGTGTTTTAGATTTCACTTTTAATTCCTTGTTATGATTGCCAAATTATTATTTTTTTTGCCATAAAGTTACTGCTCATAGAACTAAAAAAGAAATTTGATGGAAACACAACAGCGGGAGACTTTCCTACCTCACTTTTACTGCTTGACAGATAATAAGTAAATAAGAGCTGATGCAAGACTCTGAAAAAGCTGGAATGAAAAGACATATCCCAAAAACAGTATATATAGAAGCCTCAAAAAGCTGAATGAAAATTCTCCTCTAGTGCACATGGAACATTCTCCAGAACAACATACACCTTGAATGGGCGGGAAGAGGAGTCTGTTTGGGGGAAGAGAGGGGATAAGCAGGAGAGTTAGAGAGAGAAGAGAGAATCAACAAGGAGAACCAGCAGAGAGAATCAGTAAAGGGAAGTCAGTCAACAATGAAGTCTGGAGAGCAGTTGAAAGGGAGCTAGAGGCAGAGAGAACCAGAGAAGGAGCCGAGAAGTGGCTGCTTGGAAAACATATATATGTTATATATGTACATATATCTATGTTATATATATGTACATATATATAAATACATACATATATATTTTTTTGGTTTTGGGGCCACATCCAGTGACACTCAGGGGTTACTCCTGGCTATGTGCTCAGAAATTGCTCCTGGCTTAGGGGATTATATGGGACGCTGGTGGATAGAACCACTGTCCGTCCTAGGTCAGTGTGTGCAAGGCAAATGGCCTACCTCTTGTGCTACTGTCTGGCCTCCCTCAGTATATATTAAAACAACAGGATTTGAGGGAAACATACACAAAGTCACAAAAATAGCATTTTTATTAAGCATCTTCTGAAATCACATGCCAAGAGTGTCAAAATCAACAGTAATAGAAGGATCGGAAAAAGCTCTGATACCAGTAAACTGAATAAGTGCTACTAAATGAAAAACTGACTCAGTGGCAGAAATTACATCAGATTCATTAGAAATATAAAAAAAAATCCTGAGGTTATGAACATCTCTTTATTCTCAAACTATATATCTAGAAGATATGGATGAATTCTTTGAATGCTGCCCCTTAAAATTTTCTTAATTCTCTTAACTCTTCAATTTGTAGAATTTATCTATTTCATTGAACATTTAAAATGGATTAACAATATTATGCACAATATTAATTTTAAGTTTATATGTTTATATACCTATAAAATAATATAATCTTTGAAAAATATTTACTTTATCAACATACCATTGATGAACAATTTGTTAGAATTCCAGGGAATTATTTCTATTCATTTATATGTGGGTGGTTGTCACTACCATTTAATAAGAGAGAGCATCCAAAATTGAGGTAATAAAGAAACATAGTAAAGGAACAACAAATGGCCAGTCATAAGAACGGAATATTTTGTCTATTGAGCAGAGACTTCATTTGGGGTAAGGAGTTGTCCTTGGGACACAGGTGGAAGGAAAAGGAATCTATGATGATGGTTGTGGGGTTATATGATGTATGCATGAAAAGTATTGTACATCCCAATAAAAATGGTAAATTTAGTAGAATCCCTCTGTGGTTTAGAACAATTCTTAACTTTTGCCAGTAGATGGCAGCATTGTCAAATAGTGGGACCAATCTGTCACTTGTCTCTTCTGCTTGAGGACCCCCTTAATAAAGAAAGGCAATCTCCTATGTTCTACCTTCCCTTTCCTACTCACCTTTTCTCCCCACCATCAGGTTAACAAAATGGGCTGGGAGAAAGGGGACTGTGGTAGAGAGGGTCACTATAACCTTATAATAATATCTCCCTCTTCAATAAGACATTGATTATATGAAACGATTCCCTTAAACATCTCATAGGCAAGACCCAAATCATGAGAAAGTCATTTTTCATGTTTCAGAAGGGTGATGGCTTCTGATGACTAAGCAGTCGAATGACAACTGCTTATGCTAGGATTATTGTGGATTTTGTGATAGATTTGATAGTTTCAGGCTGAGCCAAAGTCCTGCTAGGGAGGTTTAAAAATATCTTTCAGGAAACAAGGAAATATTCCAAAGTAAATTCAGCCAAGAAATTAAACACTTCCAAAATAATGGCTTCTTGGTCAGCATATATGAAGTGAAAGGTAGAGGGGGAGCTTGTGGAGATGCTCTGTACTGGTGGAAACAAAAATGATCTTTCAGCCCTTCGAAGACTTTCAAAACAGGGGCAGTAAAAGCAGAAACAAAAACCTGGGGTTTAGAATGGTAAGGGTGATTAACTGTGCTACCTCTGGCAGATATTTTTAAATCTCTAAACTTCATTTCTCTCACTTTATCAGGTTATCATTTGTTACATGTTCATAAAGAAACATATATATAATTAAATGTTTACAAATAAACTAGCATAGCACCAAACCCAGAGTTGATACTCAATATGATTTGTCACACCCGGCAGTGCTCAGGGGTTACTCCTGGCTCCATGCTCAGAAATTGCTCCTGGCAGGCACGGGGGACCATGTGGGGCACCGGGATTCGAACCGATGACCTTTTGCATGAAAGACAAACGCCTTACTTTCATGCTATCTCCCGGACCCTCAATATGATTTTCTTGAATGAAATGAATTTAGGGGAACAGTAACATTAGTGTCTTTGAGTTTAGGGATACTTAAAGCACAGGGAAGGAGAATGTGAGGACAGAGTGATGGTGCAATACAGAGCTTAGGGTGCATCCTTGCATGCAGACAACTCTACTCCCATCCTTTTCATGGCTGTCCTGAGCATTTCTGGATGTGATTCTAGAAAACTCTAAGCAACTCTTGGGAGTTCTCTCCCCCATCCTCCCAAAACTGTATTTAAGTGACTAAAGTTTTTATGTAGTGAATACATTTTAATAATAATCATTCTTCTGGAGTAGACAGTCATTAAATGGGATTCAGAATGTAGAGCTTGCTTGCACACAGCACATGGCAAGATCATAAAGTGTCAGCCAAGAAAAACCAAAGTAAGCATCCTTGTGCATGCTTTCCTTTGAACATTAGCCTGCAGTCATCTGAGGTTGGCAAGATGGAGTTTTGCATTTCATTTGCATCACTCCCCTTGGTTTAGAGAAGGTTCATGTAATTTGCTACCATTATTCACCAATTCTTACTGCTAGAGTTGTGAGCAATTTACCCTTTATCCGATAAAACCACAAAACCCTGGATATGGGAGTATGAAGCCTAAATATGGATGCCCTAATCACACTATTTTGCCTTCTTTCTTTGCACCAGCAGAGGGCAAGAGAAAGTACTGAACACTTGCTTCCCTGGTTTTCAAGGAGCTTCCACTTGTAGCAGTGTGAGATAGCAAGTCCTATAGTCATCTTGTCTACCGGCTCTAGAGTCTTCAAATAACATTGCTTCCAGAAAACTCAGCCACATCTCCAGTGGAATCTATGGCTTGCCTTCTCTTTCTTGAACAAGAATGGACTTTCCAGATATTTCCTTTGTGAATGTTCTCACCTTATTTAGATATGAGCTTTATTTATTTATTTATTTATTTATTTATTTATTTATTTATTTATTTTTCCTTCTAAGCAGAACTTCCTCCATCCCAATAAGGAAGTGGATTATGCAACTGTCAAGTATCCTTTGGAATAATTTCCAATAGTTCCTTTTTTTAATAACTACCTGGATAACAACTGTTGTTAGATTTTATTTCCTGTCATCTTTTTATTTATAAGAACCATATCATGCTTGGGAACCAACAGGACCGTCCTTAGTGATGCTGAGAAGGTGGCATGAAGTGATGAGACAAAACTGGCACATGCTAGGCATGTTTTGTCACTTGAGTATCTTTTCAGCCTTGCCCCACCTTTTGGACTGATGAATTATGCTCCTGTTTCTGAGTGTGAGTCTGCATGTCTGGGTTTCCAGTAAAGATGAAATGCAAGTTGGGTCTTTAGTGAGTTGTCGCACACAGATGTGGGGAGTTAGGTTATAAGAGTAACCAAGACAGAGGGCTCTTTCTTGGGACATTTGTGTTTTAATACATAGTCATCTCAAAAATGGTGAAAGAAGGTTATGTTTTTATGGCTGCATGACAAATAGCACAAAATGTGACGGTTTGAAATAGAAAACAAATAACTTCTTGCCTTGGTTCCTGTGAATCAGAGTGCCTCAGCTGTGTTGTTTAGTCTTTCATTTGACTACAGTTTGTTGTTGGCATCAGCCACTGCCATTTGAATGCCCGTTTAGGGATGGGAACTCTATTTCCAAAATGGCTGTCTCACAGGTTCATTGGCAGAGGCCTCGGTTTTTAATGACAGCTTGAGAGTTCACATGACATGGGAAATAGCTTATAAGAAAGAAATTTCAATGATTTTAATGATCAATTTGTACATTATCATTTCTGTAATATATTGTTAGAAGTTTTTCATTAGGTCAAACACTCAAGCTTTTTCTCCCAGAAAGAAGATTGCCAGAGCCAGGTGTAAGCCTCCAAACCAAAACAAACAGAAAGTGTCAAAGAAATTGTGGCCATATTGAATGTATGAGGGAACTGGAAAGCTTGTCTAGAGTACAGGTGAGGGTGGGGTGGGATGGAGGGAGATTTGGGACATTGGTGGTGGGAATGTTGCACTGGTGAAGTGGGGTGTTCTTTACATGACTGAAACCTAATCACAACCATATCTGTAATCAAGATGTTCAAATAAATAAAAATAATTGTGGCCATATTTTCAAAACCAACTTATACGTCTATATGTAGACATAGAAGCATGTTTTGTCGATCTTTCAAGATAGTAATTTCCCCAGGATGCAGAAACAGGCCTTGCACCCATGTGACCATTGTTCATTCATTCATTCAACAAATAATTACTGAGTACTCAAACTTTACAGCGATTATAGCTTTGAAATATAGCTCTTTGTTTCTTTACTGGGGTTTTGGAAAGGGTAAAAGAAATTACTTTCAGCTTAGAAAAGCATTTGAAGAGCTATTTTTTAGAGTAATCAAGTGTAGAACATTGAACTAAAGGTAAATGTGCAACCAAACCAATTGTAAATTACAAATGCTATTGTACTTGATTCAAACGTATTCTGGGTCTTATATATATATATATATATATATATATATATATATACACACACACACACATATATGTATATATGTGTGTGTGTATAATTGCGAAAATCCTTCAGCATTTGTAATGGTTGCCTAGCAACCAGAGCTTTGCTCAGTTCACACCAGGAGTGTTTGAGCTGAGTTACTCAATAGCATTAGCATTTAATGGGCTTGCCAACCAGCAGAGAAACTGCTGGAGGCTGAGTGATGCTGTCACCTGGTAGTGCAGAGGGTGGCTTGGAGGTGGGAAGACCCTGTGGGAGAAAACTGTGCACATCTGTCTGGTGTTTTAGGAATGGTTGATGCACATCTGAGAAAGGCTCACATTTGTTTCCAAACGTCCTTGACACTTGCTTCAGTAGTGCTTGATTGGAACAGGGATGTCACAGAAAATACAATATGACTTGTTTGAGAATTAGTACCTCATGTCTACAAATCTTGTAGAGTTTCATGATTAGAAACTACACATGTTGAGAATGTTTGACATAGACAACTCAAATCTAGCTCCTTCTCAAAATTTGTGATAGATCAAGGAGAAAATTTGATTATAATGCTTTTTTTATGTTTTGAAATAAATGAAAGATAGTAAGCATTTATTGAACACATGCTGGGTCTAAGACTTAGGATTAAGTGTTGAAGTATCACATATAATGGTTGGTTCTCTCTTGTATTCAGTCAATAAGTATTTGTCAAGGGCATGATACCAGATACTCTGCTAGATCTAAAATAAATCAATATATTTCCTGTCCTCATAGCACTGCATTCTGATGGGGCTCTTGACCTCTAGTGGAAAAGAAAATCATCACTGAGCTCTTCTGGAAAGGGAGAAGAAAAAGGAGTCCAGGGGCTAAAAGCCAAATAGAAAACCCAGAGCCTCCCAAATATGTATTTCTGAATCATCTGCCATCCATGATGTGTGGATTCTGACTTAACTGACTTGTCAGCCACACCTGTTGGAGATGTTTAACTGTGTTACAAGAGATAAAAAAAAAAGTATAAGTTTTTTCTTCCACACAGCAATTTTGTCATTGAGGCTTCATCTCTTCCAAGGACCTACTTACCATTCAAGGAAGGTTCTAAAATTTCTCACTGAGCTTGAAAATTGCCATTCCTTAGAAACTGTAGGACCTTCAGTAGGAAGTCATTGAAGGATTGTGAACAGGAAAAGAATTAATCAGTGGTAACTTTCAGATAAACTTGCTGACAGAAAATAGTGCTCATTGAAATGGTAGAATTTTGGGATTAAGAAATACAGTTAGGAGGCATGGACAGATGTTTTATTTTGTCTATTATCAATCATCTATCTTTCTGATTAGTTTCCTTATTTGGGAGCAGTAGCTACAGGTTGCTTTGGGGAGTTATTCTTATCACTGAAAATTATTAAGATTTGGATGGGGCTAATCTATATCTACTGTGCCTCTAATCAGTGGAGTATATAAGGCATACATATGTATGGTGTGGCCACATTACTTTCAAATCACCATATTTAATTCTAGAATATCATCAGAAACAGGGGTGAAACACCTTTTTACCCAGTTGCAAGTCCATAGCTGTGTCTGCCATTAAATGAGGAAATTATGATAAAATGAGGCTAACTCAAAAAATGAAGCACATTGGTTAATTGTGGAATTCTAAGTTCATCCTTATATAAAATCTACTTTTATATTTTATTAGATAAAAATTCACCTTCTTTATTAAAAATAATGTGAGCTTGGGTATTTTGCCTTTTTTTTTTTTGCCAAAAGAGTTCTGCTAATGTAGCAGAATATTAAAGCAGATGAGCAGTAACAAGGCTTTTAGTAAATAAAGTAATAGGAATTAGGAACATTTTGATAACTACAAATAATGTAGAAGATGAAGAAGAGTAGAGGAAACAATAAGTTTTAACTTTTTTTTTTTTTTGTCACACCCGGCAGCGCTCAAAGGTTACTCCTGGCTGCAAGCTCAGAAATTGATCCTGGCAGGCTCAGAGGATGATATGGGATGCCTGGATTCGAACCAATGACCTTCTGAATGAAAGGCAAATGCCTTACCTCCATGCTATCTCTCTGATCCCAAGTTTTAACTTCTTGATCCTGATAATTAGGAGCTAGGTAGTGAAATAAGAAAATTAGGAAAATGGCTTGGAGTGAGGAAAGTGTGTGAAAACTACATAGATAAGTGACTAAAAAGTATTTGTAGGGGATATTTGGCACTGAAGCAAGGAAGGGAAGGAGAATATTTCTAAAATGGGAAGCATGAACTGAGTGCAAAAATAAAGTGGTTGAAATAATCCAGGAGTAATACATAGAGAGCTTGTCTTAGGATGTTCAGGCATCCCAATAGAATGCCCTACATTATTCATGTTCTTTTTTTTTTTTTTTTTGGTTTTTGGTTTTTGGGTCACACCTGGCAGTGCTCAGGGGTTACTCCTGGCTCCATGCTCAGAAATTGCTCCTGGCAGGCACGGGGACCATATGGGGCACTGGGATTCGAACCGATGACCTTTTGCATGAAATGCCTTACCTCCATGCTATCTCGAGGGCCCCACATTATTCATGTTCTAACAATTGGGTGCCAGCATTGACAGTTTCCTGGTTTCTAGGTAGTAGTTTTCTTGCCTTTTTAGGCTCATGAACATGGAGAGGGAGTGAGTGAGTGAGAGAAATATGGAAAGAGAGAGAGGAAGAGAGAGAAAGTTGGATGGAAGAAAGAAAGAGTGAGTGAGACTATTGATGGAATTTATAGTCCCCTAATAGTCTGGGATTGTTACTTAATGGGATTCAGTCTCCTGAATGCAAAGCATGTGCTCAGTCCATTGAGCTCTCTCTTTATCCTCATAATTAGAATTTTATCTTTTTTACCAGGGCAATAAATAGCCCTATCATATTAGAACTCCATTTTTTTAATCTTGCTACCCTTAATTTCTTCATAAACATAGTTTATCTAAATATAGTTTTATTAGGTATTGGGATTACAACATGGAGATTCTTCGAGGAAACAGTTTAGTCCATACCATGTGTTATGAATAAGCATGATCCTAGGAAAAGGTTGATCTAGGAAAAGTTGTAGGTGTCATATTTGATAAAAGGAAGAGGAATTAAGAAAAAATAGATTCTTTTCCAGGTACCTCTCTCTCTCTCTGTCTCTCTGTGTGTGTGTGTTCTTGATCTCCTAAAATCCACTACTTTTGTGTTATCATTTTTTTTTTAAATACAGTTCAGAAAGTGCCTCTTCTAGGCAGCCTACCCTAATTTTTCTTAGCTAGGCTTAGCAGAATCTGAGCTTGGGTTTTCTAGTATTGTTGGGCAGTTTCTCACAGCACTTACCACTTTGTTTGGCATTATGTCTATGAATCTTCTTGTCTACAGAGTATATTAAGATTTGAAAGAAATATTCCCGATTCTAGAATGCATATTTTCTCACCTAAACTTTGTTGTTCTCTTCTCTAGTCTGATTGCAGTATAAGGTAATTATCGCTCTAAAATGAAATGATATAAATGAAATTGCTTTGTAAATTAACAAATGAATATAAACTACTACCATAATAAGCCTTAATAGACTATGTGTAAAGTTGAATTGTTACAAATGAATGTTTATGAATTTATTTATCACTATGTAGTTAATAAGTAATATTTGATGTTTGGAATTATTAATGTAATTATATTCAGAGATGGTATATATATATATGATCTTCTTGATATATGTATATGTGTGAATAGGTGTGCTTTTATCTCATTACTAGAAAATAAACTAATTTTATTTTAAGATTTCCAATACAATATTTTTGTTTTTGAACCACTCTGTGATGGTCATGGGCCACTCCACTCAGAGGTCACACTTGGTAGTGTTCCTGGGTGTCTAGGTGCCAGTTTCTCCTGCATGCAGACCAGATCCTTAGCCTATTGAACTCTTAGCCTGTTGAATAGCTCAAGTTGTTTTAAAACAGACCCTGTTAATGAGGAATTTGGGCAAAAGAGAAAGCATGAGGCAAAAGAAGGAACATCTGTATGCTGGTATCCAGACTTCGCAAATGTTCACATTCATAATTTTAAGAGTTACTAATAATGATAATGATTAATCTTTGCATGTAAATTTGAGGTTTCAACCTATGAACCATGATTCTGAAAGCCCCCCTGTTTGTCCTTGCCCCAACCCCATGGTGGTATACAATTTGCATATTGGGAGAATCACAGACTTTGACATTTGGTAAACTTGGGGTTTCATTCTGGTGCCTGCTATCTAGCATTGCTATCTGCATGCACTATAAATTATATTATTGATACCAGTTTGGTGAAGTTATGCATACTGTTGTCTTAAACTTTCAAAGGAGCTTTTAAGGAACTCTTTAAAGGGTAGAGGTGATTATTTTCATTATTGGAGCTTCTCTGCATCCAATTTTTTTCTCATAAATACACCAGTCAAATTACATGAAGACCCACACTCGGACACTCATTTGAACTCAGTACCTTTGTGAAGATCCTTCCTATCTCTAAATGCAGTTACATTAGAACTTCCACTTACAAACATTGGTAGTGTGGGGGCAGAGACACTACTTTGATGCCATCTCTGAAATACATTTTGCCATATTTTTATGAAATTTTTGCCACTATTTTTTACTTTTTAATTAAATTGAATCTCTCATGTTATAAAATATATATTTTATCTTTTGAGGGGAAGGGATCCAAACAGGGGAAAATGATACATGTTTAACTGGTCTATATGGGACTGATGGACTTGACAAATGACTCAATGCTAAGACCAGATGATGAGATGCTGCTTGAACTCTGCAGTGTCAGGATCCACCAAGACTACCACAGTGGTGCACAGGGTCACCAAGGACTACACCTAATGATGATTGAGGGCCTTTAGGATGGCACCATATGAGTCCTGAGGGGTGCCAAATGACATCAAAAATGAAACTGGGCTGAGCCCCAATGCTATCCTCTCATCCTTCTCAAGTAATTTTAATATAATTATCACAAAATTATCAAAATTGTGAAGTCAATAAATCTTTTAATGTATAAATGGCAGCAGTAAAATATAATGGGAATAGGACATTATTAAATTCTCTCTTGCTGGCTTGGATTGAACATGAAACATGTTTTGTGGGTAGCAAGTTCTACTTTATGGGGCACATTGATTCGATGGATGGAGAGATGGAGGGTGGAGGGATGGGTGGTTGACTGAACATCTGAATGTCCGTGATGGACACTGAGCTGTCACTGGAGTATGCATGATTAAAGGCCAGAGGAGATTAGACCCTAGGGCTCTTTGATCTAACAACACAGTTTGAAGGTCAGGAGCTTACCTTTGCCTGAGGATAGGTTTTGTTGGGGCCAAAGCTGGGATCAGAAGGCACAGTGAAAAGCAGTGCAGTGGAAAGGTTGTTAGAGATCAAGGCTTTTCCAGGCTGTCTGTCCCTGCACAACTTCCCAGGGCTTCTTCTCTGTCGGGTTGGGTAGTTGTGAGATACTTGGAAGCATCACTTAGGGATATAATTGTCTGTTCCAAATATTTTTACTTAGCATTTAGTGAGAGCCCGACCTTTCCCCACCCAAGGCCATTAGTTATATCAGTGGGTCTCTGTGTGTGCTCTTAGCCAGAATAAATCCCCCCTAAACCAGGGGTAATAGATCGTGGGCTTCATCATTTACGGCCTATAAATTAGAGGGTGGCTGACAAATCTGGCTTCTGTACCTGGCTGCTCACTCCTTAGACACACAGTGTCACTTTTTAATTGGGGGATGGTGCAGGGAGGTTGTTTGGTTTCCTTCTGAAGCCCCTGAAAGACAGTATTTACTGGCGATGGAAATACCTTCACCGCATGTTTATTTCTTTGAGACACTCTGCCCCAAGCTCATTGGCTCCTTGTTCTTGCATCTGTCTAGAGCTGTCTGGCCATTTAATGGCTTGGGCGGTACAATTCGCTCTGCATTTCCAAGCCTCCTCAGAGGCAGGAGAATATGCTTTTAAAAATTCTACCACACCCAGAGTGTTTGGGGTTTCATAATGGCAAAGAGCGGCTGTCTCAGTGCTCAAGAGGGTGCATTCCTGAGACAGGGCGTTCTCTCTTCCACCTAGGCCACAAAGCCCCATTGATGGCTGGGATGCCCCATCTCTGCTCCTCGAGAGACCTGGCGCCACTCTTGAGACTCCTGACTCCCAGGGCTTTCACGTCACCATAGAAAACAAACTCACGCCTGTGGAATCCGAGGTCTCAGTAGGAGTGTTGACTTCATAGGCCGATGGTTCTTGGTTCCATCAGCCTACATCTCTGGCAGGTTCCTAGTTTAGACAATGGCTCTGTCTTTGAACTTGGGGGAAAAGTGTTATGAAGGAGGCAGGCTGGGAGCTTCAGGACCATCCAGGAATGCTGAGAGAGAAACTGAAAGATTGTGCTAGTTCGCCTATAGAGTTTAAGGGTATATTCAACGTCCTCTAGTGTTACACTACAAAGTCAGGTGTTGGCTTTTTTGTTTGTTTGTTTGTTTGTTTTTGTTTTTGAGTCACACCCGGCAGTGCTCAGGGGTTATTCCTGGCTCCATGCTCAGAAATTGCTCCTGGCAGGCACGGGGGACCATATGGGGCACCGGGATTCGAACCGATGACCTTTTGCATGAAAGGCAAACGCCTTACCTCCATGTTGTGGCAAGTTTTCCTTTAGTTGCATTCCCTGTGGGGTCCTCAAACTCCTTTTGCTGACTATGCACCTTCTGTTGCCTGCTGGAAACGCTTGCTCACCTCTATGCAACTGCCTGTGCCAAGCTCCTAGGACCCAACTCTTCTGAAACAGGACAGTTGTTAAGAAACTCTAACAGAACTGAATGAAACTGAATTTAATTTTTTTTTCCTCTTGTACTTTCCACTTTCTCCTCTAGTTATCAGCTGCTTGAAACAAGCTATTCTGCCTGTTCCCTGATGCCAGTCTTTGGTTTTGTAATGTGGATCCTTCTCAGGTCTGTCTTGTTCTAGTAAAATTTCCAGATAAGTTTATGCCCTTGTCCTTGAGTCCTAGCCCCGTGATTCAGATCTTGTTGGCTGATAGCAGACATACTTTTAGACTTAAATTTCAGTGAAATTTGCTCAGGATTTCTTTTCTTCTACTCTGTTTTCAGAGTGTAAACTATTCCTGTTTTCCTCTTGTCCTACTTTCATGGTGATTTGTAACCCAAAGTGAGAGCCTCCATTACTAAATACACTCTGTTAGGGATTGACCAGATTTACCTGTAGGAATATCCTGAGCTGTAACTCAGCTCAGGTCTAAAATGTTATTTTCAAATCCTTGGTTTCTTTAGACAACATATCTGTTTCTCATGCAACTATTACTTGGTTGGATATTGCTAAGTATCCTCCAAAAAAATGAGAATGAGTCTCTAGAATCAGATCAATCCCATTAATCCCACAAGTCTCTAGAAGTAGGACATTTATGTAATGATCATATGTTATGTATTGAATAAGTATCAGAGGACAGGCATGTGCCTTGGACTGTATGTGCATCAGGTCCACAAATTCACAGAGTTGTCTTTTTTCTCTCCCCTCTTGCTTTTTACTTCCTTCCCGGCCACATCTAATAACTGTTCAAAGCACAGACAATTAGAGGGTTAAATTCCATCTCTTCCACTTTCTGGTTGGGTCTTTGAAAAAATGCTATTATGTTTTTGTGTTTCAGTTTTTATATGTATGCACTAAGACCAAGAATGTCTGCTTTAAATGGTTGTTAAATATAAAACTTTTAGAACAGTTCTTACGTAGACCTAGGATACCTGGTCAAGTCATGTGTCTATCAATTCCTAAAAATTGATAAAACTGGGGGTCATAGAAATTATCTCTGTGTTTCATTACCCTCTTCTTCCTCCAGATTTCACTACCTCCCCTCCACTGACCTTTGCCAGCTTCAGAATCTGTGTGATTAGCCACAGAATATCTTAAGTGGCAATTATTACAACAATCAAATGTCTTGCTTTTTGTGGTTTTGAATGAGTCAAATGTCTGTAAAAATTGTTATTTATCAGCTTGTCAAGAGAATAATGGAACAAAATATCTCTGATATTGTGGTGAAGATAATTGGCATTAGATTTCAAGACACCCAACTAAGTAATCTGGAGCAAGTCAGCAAATTGTGTTCCCCCCCAAGTCTTTTCTGTCTCTAGAAGAAAAAGAATGGAATCCATCTCATAGGGCTGAGTCACATTCAGTAGATGTGACTCAGATGCCAGGGATAAAATCAGTATGATAAAAATTAGTATGAATCAGTAGATGCCAGGGAAAACAAGTATGGATGCATCTTATGATCTTTGTAAACTTTATTTTCTTATTTACAAAGTGGGATTATTACACTTGTATGTACGAATTAAGTAAAAACATATCTACTCAAATTGCTCAGCGTAGTGTCTGGCAGAGTGAAAACTCAAAGCATGGCAGCTGTCATTATCATTGTCATCACAGTTCAGACATCCCAGGCAAATAAACTCTATGATTTCCCTGATACGTAGTTTCAGCTCAGCCCTCCACACTAGATCCTCCCCTCCTAGACAAATACATGGATTTGAAAAATGGTTGCCCAGCCTCAGGAATATTTTTCCTGTGCCTGCAGATAACTGGTCTCTAGAGGGAGCCTCAAACCTGTGACCTTGCCTTCATTAGCCATGTGAACTGGCTGGCCTACTCTGCCCTTGGTAATAATTCCTGCCAGGTCACAAAGAATATCTTACCCCATGAGTCTTGGGTTAATACCAACCTTTGACCCTATTCACTTAAAAGGTAATAAGCAACAGAAGCATTCATTCATTTACCCAGTGGACATTTATCAAGGGACATTCTTGAGTTTCTTAGTTCATCATGACTCAGTGCGCCTGCTGCCGACTCTTTCAGGAGGCTGCATTCTTCCTCAGATAAGAACAAAGTCAGGTATTGGAGTTCCCTTGTACATGGGCCATTCATCACTTTTTCTCTTCTCTCCACACCCAATTGAGCCAGGAACTCACATTAAAAGGACTTTGAGCTGATGACTCTGAGAAATCCCAGGACCCTGTTTCTTTTTCCTTTATGATCCCATTAACAGGCTGATGGGTGATGACCATATGAGGGAGCCAAGCACAAGAATATTCCACTGACAAATGCAGAACACATGTTTGCTGTCTCAAGGATGTGGCACTTCCTTTATACATGCAGGTCAGCTTAATTTGGTTTAGCCCAGCAAGTTTTGGGCAAGTCCCCAATTCAGAGATTCATTTATTTATTACTCAAATTTCCCCCACCCCTGCCTGTGATGAACATTGACTGTGATAACTGTGATGAACACTGTACTGTATTCTAAACTGGGCTTAAAAGCAAAAGAAATTTATAATACTTACCCTGCCTGCATTCTAATGGGTGAAATCATTTGCATTTACAAGACACCCAGAAGGGAGTTACAGGCATAGGGAGAAGAGAAAAAAAAAGATTTGCCTTATTTATCACTCATGAATTTATTCATTTAGCACATACTTATTAATTAGTAACTGTGTGTCATACACTCTGCTGGTTGCTGGTACCCAGAGATGAGCAACGAAGACATAGCTGCTCCCCAAATGCAAATGCAGAAGTAAGTCTGCTTAAGAACTAGGTGATCAAAGTACGCCATGATTAAACTGAGTTTTTAAATACAAGTCAGATATGGTTCTTTCCAAGCTAGGACAAGTCATTTCAGTCAGGAGAAAGTGCAGAGAGTCTGCAAAGCTCTCTTGTGAAAAAGACACTGACAGTTTGGAGAGACATTTTGAAAACAAGCCAGGCTGGGAGAAGAGAATGACAGAAGATGCTCTTGGAGGTTTCAGGAGAGGTCCATAAGTCAGAACTGCAGCAGGCCATGTCTGCAGTTGGAATTTTATTTTCTTTATGGAGGTCAAAGGCAAACTGTTGAAAAATTTGAAGCTGGGCTCTGCCATCATTCCTTCCTCTGTGTGTCTATGTCTGATGTGTAAGCCATTGTGCTAAGGATGATCCTATTAAAAATGAACAATAGGGCTTGAGAGATTGCACAGAGGGTAGCATATATGCCTTGCATACAGACAACCTGAGTTAGATCTGTGGCATATGACACGTATGACATCCCATATGGTCTTCTGTGTACCCCCAGGAGTGATTCCTGGGTGCAGAGCCAAGAACAGCCCCTGAGCATAGCCAGGAGTGACCCAAAACATCAAAGACCAATCAACAAATCAACCAAACGAAAACGAACAACACTCTCATGGAGTTCAGAGGCACAACAATCTGAAGACTGAATGTGACTAGTTGCTCCCAAGTGGAAGGTAGAAAATTATTTTATTTCAAGTTAGGAGGAGAATTCAGTGAGTGGTTGAGGGAGAAGCCCTGTGGATGGGCTGAGACTTGCTAGAGAACTTCTTGGGTTTAGAGACTGTGACTAGGAGACCTGACTTAAATGAGGGAGGGATGTGAAGAAGTGTGAAGGAACTCAACTCCTCTACCTCTCTTTCTTTTCCCCTTGCCTGTCTGATCTCACTAACCTCCAGAGCATCTTTGTAGGGAGGGACTCAGGAGGTTTCACCACCCTGACTTTTAGGTGAGGAAACTGAGGCCCCTCAAAGTTACTTTCAAAAAGGCCTAGAGTTAGGAGGGCTTTTCTCTCTAGGTGGGCACTTCATGCAGCCAACGGTTTTTCTGCTACTGAAGAGTTCTTACTGTATAAAGAGGAATTTCAGCTCTCTTGACAGCAGCTGAAGGATGGAGTATCTTTTTTGTTTGTTTATTTTCGGGCCACACCTAGTGGTATGCTGGGCTTACTTCAGACTGCATTCAGGGATCAATCCTTGTGGGGCTTGGGGGATCATGTGGGATGTTGGGGGATTGAATTGAGGTTGGCTACATGCAAGGCAAATGCCCTACCTGCTATTTATTCAGGATGGTCTTTTTTGTGTGAGACGAATTAATATTTTAATTTTGTCTGAGATCCCTAATTGTTCTAGACACTGGGGGAAAATTGATGATTGAGTCAAAACAAACTTCTATCTTCGTGTGGATGATACAGTACAGAAATCACAGGTCCTCAGATATTCATGAGTTCTTACAGATATATTCCAGATACTTATATTCACATATTGAAGCATATGTTCTTTATATTTGTACATATATGAGCATGTTCTATAAAAGGCACAAACTATTCCTCTGCAACCTTTTTTATAGTCTAATAAATTAATAGTCTCTAAACAGATTAAAGAATCACAGAAATTTACTTTCTACTAGGTAAATAGAGGGCGAAAATATGGTGAGTTACACTTCTTTGTCTATTTATCCAATTAATCTAGAAGAATTTTGTACCCACAGAAGAAAATCTAGAGCAACAGATATTTAAAATAGTGAATATTTGTGTATTTGATAGTAACTTAAGCACCAAGGTTTAGAATAGCTCATGATTAAATTTCTGTTATAAAATTTTTTTCTTCTTGTCACTCTTTTTTATTTTTACTTTTAATTTTTTCTTTATTACAAATATTTCTTGATTACAAACATGATTGTGATTACGTTGAAAAACCCCTCATCACTAATCATCAGGGAGATGCAAATCAAAACAATGATGAGATACCATCTCACAGCACAGAGATTGACATACATCACAAAGAATGAGAATAATCACTGCTGATGGGGATGTGGAGAGAAAGGAACTCTTATCCACTGCTGGTGGGAATGCCGTCTAGTCCAACCTCTATGGAAAGTGATATGGAGATTCCTCCAAAATCTGGAAATTGAGCTCTTATTTCACCCAGCTATTCCACTCCTAGGGATATACCCTTCGAACACAAGAATACAATACAAAAGCCCCTTCCTCACACCTATATTTATTGCAGCACTATTCACAATAGCCAGGCTCTGGAAACAACCAAGATTCCCTTCAACAGACGAATGACTAGAGAAACTGTGGTACATATACACAATGAAATATTATGCAGCTGTCAGGAGAGATAAAGTCATGAAATTTTCCTATACATGGATGTACATGGAATGTATCATGCTGAGTGAAATAAGTCAGAGGAGAGAGAGAGATGCAGAATAGTCTCACTCATCTATGGGTTTTAAGAAAAATAAAAGTCATTTTTGCAACAATCCTCAGAGACAATGAGAGGAGGTCTGGAACTTCCAGACCACAAAGAGTGATGAGTGCAGTTATAGAAATAACTACACAGAGAACTACCAGAATCATGTGAATGAATGTAATGATGGAACTGGAAAGCCTGTCTGGAGTACAGGTGGGTGTGGGGTAGGATGGAGGGAGATTTGGGATATTGGTGGTGGAAATGTTTTGCACTGGTGAAGGGGGTGTTCTTTACAGGATGGTATTTTTAATTTCAGTGTGTCCATGGGGGAGCAAGGATAGGAGTGCACTATGGTCTAGGCAGAAACCACCTGATTGTATGGCCAGTACTGGTTAGCTGGTCCCACCTCACTCCTATGCCTAATTACTACACTGTATCTTGGCTTAGTAGACTTTTTAAATAAGTAGAGTGCTTACTATCTAAAAATTAATAATTTTGTTATAATTTTGATCCATACCTGGTGAAGCTCAAAAGTCACTCCTGGTTCTGCACTTAGGAATTACTTCTGGCAGTGTTCAGGGGACCGTTTGGGATGCTGAATCAGCAGCATAAAAAGCAAGTAGTACTATGATACTACTTTCTGTATTATCCTTCTGGCCCTCAAAATTAATTTTTAAATTTTACTTTAGGCACCTTTTTTTTTTACCATATTGATAATGACAGGGTTTCATGCTTTTTAAAACATTCTAGCACTATTTTTTACATCATAGTATGTTTCCCTCCATCAGTGTCTCAGCACTGTCCCATTGCTGGAATAAACTTTCTACCAATATCACATTTTCTCAGACAATTTTTCAGTTCCTTTTGTTTTGGGGCATTTATTTTCTTACTATGCTTCTTTGTATTCCAGACTTGAGGGAGATGATAGTGTATCTGTCTCTCTCCTCTGACTATTTTCACTCCCCTGGGGGCCAAAAGGGGAGTTGTTTGAACATGTGCTTGGTAATGGAGACCAACAGAGCAATGAAACATGCAGAGCAGTCACTGTTCCACTCACATATGCAATGATGAGCAAAGAATTCTGATGGGTGTGGAACATGGAAAGCCAGCATGACTTAAAGTGAGTACAAGGTGGTGTATACCTGTAACTCAGGAATGAAAGTACTGGAAGACCCCAAAATCATGATTTCTATTTGAATCAGAATTTTTCTGCCATATCATTCTGCCTTTCTCCTCTCCTGTGATGAAGCATGTGCTTTACATGTATGGGGGCCCTGGGCTCCATTTTTGGCACCAGAAAGCAAACATAAAGGATAAAAATTAGTTGGGAATTAAATAACTTTTGTGTTATTTTCACCCTGCTCTAACTATTCTGCTAAGAATGAAATACAAGCTATCAAGTTCAAACTGCATAATTTTGGCAGTCCCATATAGGGATTAGATGATCTTATATTCGCATTTTTAGACGGGCTGTCCACAATATAAAGATGAACAGTGTAATTTATACTAGAAGTTTAAAACTGTAATATCCTTTCTGCCTGATAAGAAACCAATACTCTGTTCCTATTTATCTACTCTCAGCAGCCTCCTATTCTTCATCTTCCTTCACTGTGTTCCTGGCCTTGCTACCATACTCGGTTTCTGAGAAACCCACTCAAAGACATTTCCTGATATGGGACTGCAAAGAGTCATTTTGGAGACTCCATAGACCAAAGTCGTGTCCCAAACTTAACACCCCCCTCTGACTATATCTAAAGACATAAAAGGGGCATGAATATCTCCTTTGAATGCATTTCCTTAATAGTTATAACTCTTATTAAATATCCTATATAGTGACAATTTAGCCCACTGGTTTTATTTCTTTTCAATAAGGAATTATGGTAGAGGATTCTCTCTGTTTAGAGTTCATGTTAGAACCAAGTTATGGAGATTGCTGAACTTGTTCCTTCAGCCCCCATGTGTACTAATAATACCTTGTGGCATTGTTTCTATTTTGCACAGTCAATTTAAATGGGAAAATTTTACATATGCAAACAAGTTCTTATCTAATAGAGATAGGAACACAAATTCTCTAATGCAGTGGGGTCTTACGCCCTGAATATTGCTATAATGACTTGCTTCAGGCCTCAGAAGAACGGGCATTGCCCATATCCTTCTGAACCATGGATACCACGTACGGAAACAACCACAATTGTCTATAACATCAACATGAAGCAAATCTCTACTAGGGGAGATCCTGCCACTACCCTGACATTGACTTAGTCCAAAGACGGTTCTCTTAAAACCCAGATGACTTAGCAACAGCAACAACCTGCTTGCAGGTCAGGTCTCTCTGCATTGCCCTAAAATGGTGAGGTAAAATTAGAGGATGTTCCACATTATCCTAACTTTGATGAAGGAGATGCACAGAAACCAGAATCTCTAACTACAGAAACCTGACACCAACAATAGCGAATGTAGGAAAACATTTTACTGGGACCACTGAGAATGACTCGGGTTGGATAGAATAGTATGCCTGGAGCCCAGAGTCAGTCTTATGCCAGAAAACATCAGGGATAAGGTCTCCTTGTATTTAGATCAAGGCTCCCCTTTCCACTTCCCCCATATTTTGCTGGGCCTATTCAAACAACAACAACTGCCACTCTCAAACTGTTTTTACTGTATATATTTTTTAAACTCTATCCTAGAAAAAAAGCGCTTACAAATCTTTTTTCTAGTGCTTGAATGAGTTCATTAAATAATTAACAATAATTTAATAATTGTAATTAATTTATAGTTAACCATAAATTATAATCATATAAATATATCACTATTTATAATTAATTATATTTTAATAATAATTTAATAAATTAATAATTCATTAAATAATTAATAAAAATAAACAATAATGTTCAAAAATATACTTGCTACTGAACTTTTTCTTTCCTTTCTCTTCCATCTCTTTAGTTTTTCTTTCAATTTTCTATTTTTTTCTGGTTTTGGGGTCACACCCAGCAGTGCTCCTGGCTCCATGCTCAGAAATTGCTCCTGGCAGGCTCGGGGTACCATATGGGACACCTGGATTTGAACCAATGACCTTCTGCATGAAAGGCAAATACCTTGTCTCCATGCTATCTCTCCGGCCCCAAATTTTCTATTCTTTGAATCATGTTGCTTTAGGTCTTCCTGAAACAAATGTATTATGATTGTATTATGTCAACTATGTGATGCATTTTCTTTAAATAAATAAAAATTAAAAAAAGTAATTCCCAAGAATAAAAGCCCAGGACCAAATGAATTTACAGATGAATTCTATCAAACATCCAGGGAAGGGTTACTATAATTGATTCTTAGACTTTTCCAAAATATCAAAAAGATGGGAATTCTCTCTAATTCCTTTTATGAAGCTAATCTTGCTCATTGCCAAAACTGACAAAGATACCACCAAGAGAGAAAACTATAGCCAATCTCACTTATGAATGTGAATGCGGGGCCCGGGAGATAGCATGGAGGTAAGACGTTTGCCTTTCATGCAAAAGGTCATCGGGTTGAATCCCGGTGCCCCATATGGTCCCCAGTGCCTGCCAGGAGCAATTTCTGAGCATGGAGCCAGGAGTAACTCCTGAGCACTGCCGGGTGTGACCCCCCCCCAAAAAAAAAAGAATGTGAATGCAAAAATCCTTATCAAAATCTTAGCAAACCAAATCCAACAACACATCAAAAAGATTATATACCATGACCCAGTGAGTTTCATTTCAGGGAAGCAAGGAAGGTTCAACATATGCAAATCAATCAACATCATAAACTAAATCAACAGAACGAGGGGCAAAAATCACATGATCATATTGATCAATGCAGAAAAAGCATTTGATAAAATCCAACATCCATTCATGATGAAAACCCTCACCAAAGGAACTTTTCTTTTTTTTTTTCTTAATATAATTTTTATTTTTAATCATGTTGGGTTACATATCGTTGGCAATCATATTTTAGGTACAAATTAACATAAAATAAGGGGAACTCCCATCACCAAAAAGTCCTCCGTCCACCTCATTTCCCATTCTAGTTCCCATATCCTCTCCCCTACCGCCCCCCTCCCCGGGGTTGCTAAAGCAAGTGGTCTCCTCTGCGTCTAATTTGCTACTTGGTGGTTTTACACCTGTTTGGTCTTGGTTACTGCCCTTTCCCCCCCTGATTAGGAAGGGGGACTAGTCAGCATAACTTATGTGGATTTGTTTGAGAAAGAAGAAAAAAAATAGAAGATAAAGAAAAAAAACGGATAAATAACAATAAGTAAATAAAAAAAGAGAGAGGGGTCATATACTCCAGGAACGGGTGGAGTCCTTCCAGAGGCTTTCATTATTGGTTTGAGAGGTGGTGGGGGGGAATGAAGGTGGCATAGAATAACTGTACATAAAGAATCGTCAGATGAAATATCCAGTGAGCATTCCAAAACAAAACAAAACAAAAAAACATATATAGGCCATGGTATTGAGATAGAAACGTGGCAGTAGACATAAGAAAAGAAAAGAACAGAATAAATATATATATACATATACTTGGAGACATCCACTAAAGTAGTCAATCCGCAATAATAAGATCAACAGAAGATAGATACATAAATAATGATAAAAAAAGATTGTTTTGTGCTTGTTATTATTTTTTTCCCTCCTGCAGATGCACAGTAAATATTGGGGTCATTCGAAAGGAATTTTCTTTGGCTAAGAGATACAGAGTTTCTCCACCCTTGCCATATATTGTCACGGGATTGACTATAGACTCCTTTCAGGTTCATTTGCTCTCCCCTAGGTGGTTTTGTGTGGGAGATTTCTGCTGTATCCTGGGTGATAAAATCAGACGTCTGTATCTGGAGGTCTTGGCATCTACACGAGCCAAGGGGTTGAACTTCTGCTTATGTTTTTCTGTGTGGTTCT
>PVKC010013823.1:0-22656 GCA_004027635.1 Crocidura indochinensis | reverse complement strand
CTCTCTCTCTCTCTCTGTCTCTCTCTCTCTGTCTCTCTCTCTGTGTGTGTGTCTCTCTCTCTGTCCCTCTCTCTCTCTCTCTCATTTTCCAGTAAAGTTCAGGCCTATTTACGCAGGTCCTTCTATGAGGTCAGGAATTCTGGGAGGAGTAAATATTTATAATTAGCAGCAAGGATACTAAAGTTCCTTCTGACTTTTTGCAGTGGCTGTCAACTTTTTGAATTGCTTGTACTTCCTACTCTGTTGTGTTTTCAGTCTAGGTAAAAAAAAAAAAAATCATCCAAATCTTAGTCACTACCAGAACGTTCCTGAACCCCATCCTGGGAGCAATGCCCTTAGTAAAATGCACTTTGGAAGCTCGGGTCAACTCTTCAGCCCCCCACCCCCCTGTCTGGCTTCCCTTCCTCCCCTTATCTCCTAGCTTCCTCTCTTTGCTCAGCTTGGCTCTCTAGCCTGCTCTTCTGGGCTCCATACTGCCAGACCATAGTGGGCCTCATGAACACTGCTGTCTATCAAAGTGCCATGATGCCGTGGCTTCAAACAATCCCATGGATTCTTTCACAGTTCCAAGGAGTCAGGAGTCTGAGTATGGTGTGATGGACCCTCTCTCTGCTCAGGCTGAGTTCCAGCTGCCAGTCTGGTTGTCTGCTCACGCCATGGTTAGTAGAATCAGCCTCCTCTTTCACATTCCCTCCTCACGAACCTTGTCTTCACGGCAGCAGGAGAGATTGTCTTTTGTGTTTTGAATCTCACTTTGGGGAAGGCCAGGCCCTCTTTGAAAGGGCTGGGTTGATCAGATCAAGCTGCCTCATGACAGCCACCCTGCTGGCCAGTTTTAACTCAGATGGCCAGGCGTTGTAGGAGCTTAGTCACTGAGTAACCTCAGTAACAAGAGGGTGGGCGATGGAATTCCACCATTATATGACTCACCAGGGCTCACCCTGGTTTGTGTCTGCGCTGGCTTACTACTCCCACTGAGTGTTCTGCTAACTCTGGACTCACTTGGGTTCTTACCTTTTCTCAAATGTGCCTGTTGATTCCCACTTTTTCCACACTTGTGTCCTCCACTAGTCCCTGTAGCTTCTTCACCAGTGAGACCCCTGTCACATTTCATTTGCCATGGGAGAAAGAATTGCAGTTTGAGCCTTAACGCTGTCCTGGCCACTGTGGGCTTTGACTTAGAGATAGAACCTCTGGAATTCTGTTTCCAGCACTCTTCAGCACCATTTTATAGTTATTAACTATTTTTATTTAAAGCATTGTGATTTACAAAGTTATTCATAGTTCAAAATTGTGTTTTAGATATACAGTATTTCAGTAGCAATCCCACCACCAGTGTCAAATTCCTTCCACCATTGTTCCCAGATGCCATCTCTTACCTCTCCCACCCTAGCCTGCCATCATAGTAAGAACCTTT
This sequence comes from Crocidura indochinensis, assembly GCA_004027635.1. Taxonomy (NCBI): domain Eukaryota; kingdom Metazoa; phylum Chordata; class Mammalia; order Eulipotyphla; family Soricidae; genus Crocidura; species Crocidura indochinensis. Next base: position 21,239 of record PVKC010013823.1, on the reverse strand, counting down.
TGAAGTTTGGTTGTTAAAGTTTGGGTCTCATGATTCATTATTGTTGACTCGTGGTTTGGATAGTTTACTCTATCCTTTCTTAACCTGACCAATGCCACTGAATCCCCTTGACATCTGTCCACTGTTATTTCATATCTGTCTTTCTCCTCCTCTACTGAATTTCTTTCCTTCTCCTCACTATACTCTAGTAGGACCAAGAGTGTTCTAGACAACCTTCATTTACATTGTGTTCCCTCATGCAGTTATTCTAGACTCCACATATAAGTTATACCATCTTAAATTTAACCTTCTTCTGGATTACTTCATTTAACATGAGATCTTCCAGTTACATCATGTTGCAGCATGATTGCATCATTTCTTACAGCAATGGTGTACTTCCCTCGCCCACCCCACCACACCCCCGGTGTTGGCACTCAGGGTTTACTCCTGTTTCTGCACTCAGAAATTGCTCCTGGCAGGCTAAGGACCATATGAGATGCCAGGAATTGAACCCAGGGCCATCCTGAGTCTGCTGCATGCAAGGCAAACTCCCTACCACTGTGCTATCTCTCCGGTCCCTGGTGTATCCATTCTAGATATCTAGCACATCTTCATTATCCACTCAAATGTAGTTGGGCTTCATGGTTGATTCCAACTCTGGGCTATTGTGTTGAGTAGTGCAATGAATAGTGATGAGCCTATGTTTTTTTGGATGAATGTCTGTGTCATTTTATTTTTTAAACCCACTATTAGATTATTCTAAGAGTACCTTGGTTCTTGCTATCCTGCATAGTCAAAAAGTAACAAATGACTCAACTTCAATTAGTTAAAATTCAAATCTCTTCCCCAAAACTTTTTTGCCAGCTGGTCAGAGATTCAGGCATTGGATAGGTAAACAGACTATCTGTATTTTAAGGCAGTGTGAAGTTAAGAATGCAAAGGGGCTCTCTGGGCCATAGGTCCATCTTCCTTGAAAACTCCACACCATGTGCACTAAGTGGAGGAAGAAGAGAATGCGTAGGCTGAAGCGCAAAAGACAAAAGATGAGGTAGAGGTCCAAGTAAACTTCCAGACTTGTGCAACGTGGAGACCTCAGGAGCAGAAGCAAGGAAGGACAGATGGAGGCAGGGGATGTTGGTACAACAAGCAAACAGCATGTGCTCTCGAAATCATCACGCTGGATCTGTCATATGATCGCCACCACAACCTTTTGAAAAAGACCCTCCAAAACTGTCCCTTGGCAGTCCTTTGCCCCAGACCCAGTTTGAATGCACCAGACCCTCCTTAGAGTTCAGGAGGCAGTTTCAGTTCTAGTTTGTCCTGTGTTTATGATTATCAATGGACTGATTAAGACTCTATGGTGTCTTCCTCAGTTTCCACTGGTTACTAAGCTCCCCAAAAACAAGAAATTCATATACTTACGAGACCACCAATTTATTGCAAAGGGGATATCTAAGGAAAATAATCTGAAGAGATGCTAAAGCAGGGGATGGAAACAGGGTACAGAACTATCATGCCCTAATCAAGCATCTCCAGGTGTTCCCCATTTAGACACTTTGAATGCTACTGCCTTGGGGTTTTGTGTTGACCTAGTTACTCGGGCTTGATTCATTAAATAATTGACCACTGTTGATGAATTCAGTCTCCAGATTTGCTGATGGGGGTTAGGATACCAAAAGTTTCAAACATGGAATTATACGGTTTGTTCTGCAGGGGACTATCTGTAGGCGCTTCCAAGAGTTACCCTGTTCACGTGCAAAAGACACCATAATAACTTAGGAAATCCCAAGGTTTTGAGGATATTTGAGCTAGGAATTATGGATGAGGATCAACTCGGTATGAGTCTACTTTTGTCTTTAGAATGACCAAATCCATATTCCTGGTAAGTCTCAATATCGCCAGTGCCTCTTGCCAGAGAGATAGTCACCCCATCAGATGTTGCCTCCAAACCATTCCCATTAGTGTAGCTATAATCATCGTTTGATTCAGGGATTCAGAGACTGCTGGAATTGTTGTCCAAGGCCAACTTGGTAAGTGACAGACCCAGCAGTCTACCATTTCATAATCTCCAATCCCTCTTGTTTTCTCTGGACACTCCAAGGTGGCCTCTCACAGTCTCCTTCAAGAGGTCTTCCAGGCATCTCACCTAGCCAGCCATAGTTTACTTCTTGACTCCTTTTCTCCTTCATGGTCTCTCCTCCTTCTTCCCTTGCTACGCCAAATGTTTTCAAAGCACAGGATGATTGTAACATGCTCCTATATGAGCAGCCTTCAGTACTTACAAGATGCAGCACAAACTTTGCTGCTTTTCAGACCCTCTCATGCCTTGCACTACTGTACCTACTGTGGACATAAGGGAGTAACACAGTGAGGTAGGGTTGCTTCCTACTCAGAAGAGGTGCCTTTTTGTCACAAAGACTCCCTACCTAGACTAACAACATCCTGGTAGCTTTTAGCCATCCTCTCATATTTGTTCATATATCTTGCTTTTTTAAGATTTATTTTCCATTGAGGTTGTACAAATTTATATTTCCATCATATGCCAGAATACATTTTTCTTGACATTGTCAATGATATTTGATATTCCACTCTTTCTTGTTTGTTTGTTATATTTTGCTTTGTTTTTGAGAGGAAGAGTTATATGGGGGAAGTTGACCCACATTCTGCAGTACTTAGAGGTGGACCCATGGGGCCCGGGAGATAGCATGGAGGTAAGGCGTTTGCCTTTCATGCAAAAGGTCATCGGTTCGAATCCCGGTGCCCCATATGGTCCCCTGTGCCTGCCAGGAACAATTTCTGAGCATGGAGCCAGGAGTAACCCCTGAGCACTGCCGGGTGTGACCCAAAAACCAAAAAAAAAAAAAAAAAAAAAAAAAAAAGAGGTGAACCTGATTTTGGCTTTGCTGGTGGGGGATGTGAGGAGAAGTAAGTTTGCACCAAGAAGTTCTATCTTTTTGGTATAGACTGTTCTCATGTAGCTTTGAGATGATATCTCAAGAAAGGAAATAGAATTAGTTGCCATCATCCCTGCCTAAGAGTCAGTATGGCCCAGGTACCAGTTGTGTTCCTGGTGCCAGAATTGTGCTGTGAAGTGGAGATGTGTCTGCTTCCTCTAGTCTAAGATTTCCACTTAAGAAGTGCTTAATAAAAGCTTTCTCTGTAATTATAATATTTATAAAAACTCACCTGAGTCATGGAATTACTCAGTGGTAAAGTACAGATTTTATGTATTTGAGAACCAAGATTCATCCCCCAGCACCAAAAAACAAAACAAACCAAAAACAAAAACAAAACAACCAACCCAAATTTCACATTTGAATAATAATAAAGCAAGTAAAAATTAGTACTGGGAAACAAAGGTTTGGTTAAAATTTCCTATCAACCTCTGTCTTAATGTTTTTATTTCTCCCTCTCTGATGCAGAAAGCCAAACGTTTGTAAAGAGGAATTTTTCTTAATGGTGGGGGGCTTGCACTGAAGTCTCCATGCTGTCCAAGATGGGCCTACCTGGAAAATTCATTGAGAGTTGTACTATGAACTGTAAATGTGGATTCCTTATGGCCAAAGGGTAAACATGGGTCATGAGATCCAGCTTGGATCCTTGGAATCAGCCCTGCTCTTGGCACAAAGGGCATTTTTTGGCCTGATAAGGTTTTCTCATTGGAGCCTTAGTATAGGACTTAAGATTGGCATCCACCAACCCCTGGATCAAATCCTCAACACCTAACACTGCCAGGGGTCACTCCTGAGCACAGAGCCAGAGATAACCCTTGAGCACCTCCAGATGTAGCCCAAATCACTCTCAAATTAAAATACAAATAATAAAAAAGAAGTAGAAATGACTTACTTAAACTCATTTTTTTCTTTCATCGCATTTTATGTTTGTGGAGGAGGAGATGAGTAAGTCTTTCCTTCTCCCTCTAATCTTCTCGAATATAGCCCTTACAAAATTGCTCAGAAGACCAGGAGAGATGGATAAAAGGGCTGGAGCTCAGAATTCACATGCAGGAGAGACTCAAATTTGAGCTCTAGTACTTCACCATAGTACAAGAACCACTGGAAATGACCTCTGAGTACTATTCTGAGTATCCCTTGAGCACCACTGTGACAAAACAGAACAGAAAAAGAAAATTGCTTAGAGTTCATTTTATGACTGTTGACATAAGATTGTCCAGATCAAAGGAAGACCAAGGCAGTGTAGACAAGAGCCAGAGTAACCCTAGATCCAATCTTGGTTCATAAATGTTCTGTGGGCTCTTTATCATCAAAGCTTTATTCTTAGTAATCAGAATCCTTGCATGAAACTTGGAAACCAAATTTGGGCTGTAACCCACCCAAGTCTGCACAATATAGTAACAAAATATATAAACATATGTAATATATATGATATATAAATATATAGTTTTAATAAAATGTATATGTAGGTTAAAAGTCAATCTCTTCAACCAGGTGTTTTGATTTTGTTTGTTGGTTTTAAGTTTTCTGTCCTTCCTTTCCCTACTTCCTCTTCCAGAAACAACCACTTTTAATCCTTTCAACTGACATAGTTGTTGAGGGGTTTTTGTTTGGATTTTGGTTTTGAGGCCACATGCTGGGGTGGTCAGGGGTTACTCCTGGCTCTGTGCTCAGGAATCAATACTGGCAGGCTGAGATGTGGGAAGTCAGAGATCAATTGGGTAGGCTGTATGCAAGCAAGTGCCCTACCCACTGTACTTTGGTATGAACCTAGTTTTTTTTTTTTGGGGGGGGGGTTGGTTTTTTTTTTTTTTTTTTTTTGGTTTTTGGGTCACACCCGGCAGTGCTCAGGGGTTACTCCTGGCTCCATGCTCAGAAATTGCTCCTGGCAGGCACGGGGGACCATATGGGGCACCGGGATTCGAACCGACGACCTTTTGCATGAAAGGCAAATGCCTTCCCTCCATGCTATCTCCCGGGCCCCTGAACCTAGTTATTTATAAACAACACTTTTCTATTGTTGTGTGAGTATATGTGTCTTAAACTCCATACTATCCTCCAATACCATTGTTATTTTTTTAAAGATATTGTTTTAGGCAGCACTTTCCATTAGAAAAATGCAAATTAATTCGACACACTTTCATACGCCCACTACATTGTCATAACATCACCACATCACACACTTGACCTTACTTCCTTACCCCTGCCCCCACCACACTCAATAGAGTCTGCTGTCTATTTCGTTCAGTGGATATAAGTTACTCTGACTGTGACATACTATTTGGAACTACGCCATGTAGTAAGCTATAATTACTTTTCCTTTCTTATACATTTCCTTTGTTTGTTTTGCCTAAGACTCATAATCATGTATTTAGGTTTTTTTTCAGGTACTTGTTTTGAATTAAATGCAGTGACTGTCTACCAATTTTCCTTATCTCCCTTCAGAATTTCCAGTCAAAGTAGTAATTATTCCTTTCATATTCCTGAATGAATTTCTCTCAGAGTCTTCAGAAAGGTTGTGCTCTGGATCACTGTCCTCTTCCTACCCCACATCCATTTTCTGGCTCTCCTTTCCCTCTTGACTAAGCATTTTATCTTGCTCCTACTTTATATATTTCATATATCCTCCTTTTGAATTACTTCTTCAATTTAATGAAACAACTTAGAATTTTTGTTATATTTTTGTGATATTTTTATGTCTGAAGTTATCTTTATCCCTAACATTGGATAAAATGTTTGGCTGGGTATAAAATTCTAGGCTGAATATCATTTTCACTTAAAAACGTAAAGTTTTGGGGCCGGAGTGATGGCACAAGGGGTAATGCGTCTGCCTTGCCAAAGCTAGTCTACGATGGACCTCAGTTTGATTCCACCAGCATTCCATTATGATCCCCCAAGCCAGGAGCGATTTCTGAGTGCATCACCAGAAGTAACCCCTGAGTGTCACCGAGTGTGGCCCAATAACCAAAAAAAAAAAAAAAACAAAAAAAAAAAAACAAAAAAACAAAAAACAACTGCAAAAACTTAAAAGTTTTTCTCCAGTAGTTTCTATTCCCAATGTTGATATTGAGAAATCTGAGCTCAGGGGCTTTAGAGAGAACAGGACATGGACAGGGCTCTTACTTTGCATGCATCCACACCATGTTTGATTCCCTATGCACTTCCAGGAATAATTCCTGAGTGAGTGCAGAATTAGGAATAACCCCCCAAACATTTCCAGGTAACCCCCCCCAAAAAAAGAAAAACAAAGAAGTCTGAGCCTGTTTGATTTTTAATTCATTATATGAACAAATTTGTTAGTCTAAGGCATGTGAAAAAAAATTCCAATATATAATATAAATATAATATATAATTATGTAATAATTACACATGATATATAGTTATATTATATAATATAACAAAATAATACTTCTATAGTATATGATAAAATAATGGTTATATAACAATATATAATTATAACTATATATAATAATTATATATGTTATATATAATATATTCTAATATCTATCTCTTAATAGTATGGTGGTTCTATATTATAATTATAACTCTTGCACTGAGTCCTGGATAGAATGTTTCTATTTTAATTTCAAATTCTTTCAATTTTTTTTTCAGTTTTTTCTTCAATTCTGGAGAATATCTGATTTTTTTTTCTTTTATGATTTCTTCCCTATTTTTTCTTTCTGAAACTATTATTTGGATATTGGTCTAGTTAGCTTGATGTTTAGTTAATTTGATGTTCTAGTTCTATCTGGTAGACTTATCTGGCAGACCATTTACCTGGAGAACCTCTATGACTATTTTATGACTTTTGCACTCGGAAAACTCAGATTGCCTTAGAAAACACTCTTCCAAACTGCTGCCTGAAAGAAAAGGCAGCATGAGCAGCTCCCAGAATATGTACCATATTTGCCGGTGTATAAGACAACCCCTAATTTTACAGTTAAAATATAAGTTTAGGCCTATATTCTCTGTATAAGACAGAACATTCCTGTGTTGCAACTGTATGTACCACAGTGAGCAAATCACAACAAGCAAAAGTTCAAAGGGTATACTGGAATAGACTTCCTCTCTGACTCTGACCCATCTGAGCAGCCTTTTTACAGTGTAGATTCAGGTCCAGAACATTGTCTAATTCGCATGCATCAAAAGCCTGCTTGGATTGGCTGAGTTAGAGAGGCGGAGGGTCCAAGCAGCCTTGCAGTGATAGGTGCAGGATCGAGTTGGAAAATTCGTTTCGTGGCAATATCCAGATGATTTTCGTTTAGCGGCATATCGAGACTTTTTTTGGGATATACTCAGTGTATAAGATGACTCCCGATTTTTGGTTGACTTTTTTTTTTCATTTCAAAAGTCGTCTTATATGCTGGAAAATCCATTTAATTCCTCTGCTTTTAGGTTTTGGGGCCATACCCAACAGCACTCAGGGGTTACTCCTAGCTCTGCTCTCAGAAATTACTCCTGGCAGTCTTAGGGAACCATATGGGTTACCAGGGATCAAACCTGGGTTGGCAGTGTGCAAGGCAAATGCCCTCCTCTTTATGCTATTACTCTAGCCTCTAATTCCTCTCCTTTGAATGAATGCCCTAGTAGATGCCCATTATTCTATTCTTCCCAGGACCTACAGTTAGTTCTTTATACCAAGAGAATAAAATGTATTTATTTGTGTAGGAAGTCTATATGAGTTTAGGGACAAAATATGTAAAGAAAACTATTTGAGTTCATAATTGCTTTTTAATCATACCTCTATCTTTCTCTCTACATGACCCTCATCATCACTGGGTTATTTGTTATCGCAAATTCCTGAGTTTGGGTGAGGTAAAAGGGCAGGAGATTCTGCAGTGTAAGTTTTATTTTTCTTTACTTTAACCATTGCTGGCTTAGGATTTAGTCCTTCCTCCGATCTACTAAGTCAGTTATCACTCTTTCCGTTTCTTTACAGATTTCAAAATTGTGTTGCTGTTGTTTCTTTTTTGTTCTCCCATTTTTTGTGTGCAGTTAGACTTAGATCTTTGTGTGTCGTTTTATATTTTTGTGTGTAGTTTTGGGAAGTAAAGAAAAATAGTTGTGGGTGTTCCATAACCCTTACTTAATCCAGAAGTTAGGAGCCGTAGTGATAGTAGTAAGTAATGACAACTTTGGTAACAAAAACAATGATTTAAAAACAAGCCTTTTATCATTTGCTAATGGTTTCATTAACTTTTGTGAATAGTTTTCATGCAACTATTTAACCTTTGTTACTCACCAGACACTCTTTTGAGTACTTTGCACACATTAACTCATTAATCATTTGCTTGACTTTATGCAGCAGATGCCACTATAATCTGTGGGATTTGTGCTCTTTCAAAAAACAGCCGCTCCTGCCATGCTCCAGCCACTGCCCTCCCTATCAGTCATCCTCTGCTGCCTCCATGATTTGTGTAGGAATCAAAGCTGCATGTTGGAGACAGTGAAGGACTGTGTTTGGGGTCAGAAGACTGGGTTGGCCTCCAATTTGCTGTTTTTCTAGGAAGGAAAGTCTTAAACTGTTTCCAATGTAGCTGCCTCATTGCACCATAGGAATTAGAAAGCCAAGCTCCCCAGAGGGCTTCGAAAATTACCATGAGAAACCATTTGTAGAAATGCTGAGTGAAATTCATGGTACCCAGGAGTCTCTATAAATAGGACTTGAATGGATGGGGACCAGCACAGCATTAGGGTGTCAGCTGAGAATGGGGTATGACTCCAAATCTGAGTCCCTCCATATTTGGAGTTCTAATCCCCAATACCCATGGACTCTGGACCTTTATAACATCAAGTAAAATCAGTTCAGAGGAAAAGGCCTAATCTAAGATAGTCAGTGCCTTATAAGAAAAAAGTTGAGTTGGGAATGGGAGACGGAAAGGCAGGAGGGAGACCATGTGCATATAACGGGATGAATCTCATTCGCAAGCCAAGGAGAGAGGTCTCAGAGAATGAGTCACCTTAGCATCTTGATTTTGAACTTCCAAATTTCAGAATTGTGATACAACTCATTTTGTGGTTTGTCTTCCTGTCTATAGTACTTTTATGGCAGCCCTCGTCTACTGAGATGGAGGGCCTCAGTTCTCACCCCAGAATTGATCCTCACTCTCCAAACAAGGAACCCGTACACCCTTTATCTGAAGCATGTTTTCTTACCTGTAAAAAGCACAAATAACAGATATGAAATAAAATAAGGTGACCAAACTTGCACACTTGATATGCATTAAAGGATTTAACTAACTTATGAACCTGGAAAGGCTTCTTCTGGTCAGTTGTTTGAAGGCCCAGGCTGAATCCAAAGAGGTGCGAACAACCAGCGGAGAGTATCCTTATGACATCATGTACCTGTGCAGGCTAAGGATCCATTCAGGGGGGAGGGGGGGGGCAGAGGGCGCCAACTCCAGGTCAATCCTCAGCACCCCATTTGGTTCCTCGAACACCATCAGGAGTGATCCCAGAGCACAATGATAGGAGTAAGTACTAAAACAAACAAAATAGGGCTACTCCTTTTAGGGAGGGTCTAGGAGTCAGAGCCAGGCAAGTTCTTCATGAAAGGTACCTCTCCATGGCAATATTTCATTACTTTGAGTGTTCAAAGATCCTGGCAAGGGCTAGAGAAACACTGAAAACATGCATAGCAATGACCAATAGGCTGAGGAAATGACAGATTTGCTTTCATCAGAAATTTGCAATGCAGAACTTGGCTACCTCAGCCACTCTTGTTGGGCTCTCTTTGCATCTAGTAATTTCCAGAGCTCTTCTTCCCATCCACCCTTGCCATCTGGGCTCTATCCTGCCAGCTTCTACAAACAAGCTGACTTTTAGAAATGACTCTGACTACCATATAGTGACATGGAAGGATGTGCCTACCTAACATTCCCAATGATAGGAATGCTGAACATTTTCATGGACCCAGGCACAGGGTTGTGGGTTTTCTAGAAGGTGAAGTCATCTTTGTTGATCTTCTTCCATTATACTTCATCTTATTCTCTCTCTGGAATCTTGCCCAACTCTATGCTCTGGGGCCTGCCCCAGATGGAGCCCCTTTACCTGCTTGGGGCTACAGCCTTGTAAATCAGCCATTTAGTTCCCTTAACCCCTCTACAGGCAGTTTATTGCCCTGCCTGTATTGCTGATGTGTTTTCCCCTCTTAGGTCACTGGCAGGACCTCACATCACTGCCCCTTTCATATAGTGTTACCTTAGAGAAAGCTGAAGACATCTCCAGGAACTGAGAAAAATACGTGAGTGGAGAGAGCCAACATGGAGCCCGATGGGATAAGAGCCAAATTTACACTCCTCCGAGGAAGCCACGTTACTCTAGAGTTGATCTCAAGGAGGACCCATTGAGATGGGCAGTTCAGAGCCAACAGGAAGTTAGGAACCAGGGAAATTCCTGACTACATTTCTGTGTTTCAGTGAGTAGTGTGTATTCAAAGAAAACAAATCAAATGATTGGTGCTTGTCATCTTCTGTCTGTCCAGTGAGGGTTGGTTATATAGAAGAGAGTCCAGTAGAATGATTCAGACTCGGAGGCTCAACCCAGCCATCAGTGCTCATGGAGTTATGCTTTTAGACAAGGAACTTTTCTAAACCTGAGTTTCACATGAGGGGCAATTGGTTCCTCTGAGATAAAGTGAAAATCCAGTGAGTCACTCTTCGTGACGTCATTCAGTCCTATCTGTTATAGTGATCCATCACTGCATGTCAGCCACTGCGCTTATTTCATCATTGTTCTATTTCATGAGGAAAGAAAGTGTATACAGTGCCCTTCATCCATTTTAGAAATTCCTGTGAGGTTATCTTCTGTGAGGATTATCCTGTCAGCTGGGGCACAGATGCAGGCATCTTGTCAAATCAGTCTCTCCCAAACAAAGACTAGCTACGGTAGAGAGTTGACACTGCTTTGCAGGAAAAATCTCGTCTTGTGCATTTACCTTTATGACTTTCTGGGCATAGAAAGTAGAAGTCTTGGGCCTTTGTAATACCATCATGTATTCCGGGGAGAGCCCAAATTCTCCTCAGTTTAGTCATATGATTCTGTTTCTTCAGTGCCCGTGGTTAATGATTACCCACTGATTGTTTTAGCAAACAATGGGTGGCTTTGCCACCTGGTAAACAGTCTGTGTGAACAAACTTCTGAGCTGATCCCTTGGTCTCTGTGAGTCCTGGCTGATTCCAAAATGACTCAGGTTTGGAGTGGTCCTCCACATAGAGGGTAGTAGGCTGGTGGTTGTTGTCACCTTCCTGCCACTGGTGTGTTAGGTCTCTTCCCACTTCCTACAAAGTCATTGTCATCAAGGAGTTGGGACACTCTTGCTTAGAAGTCAGTGATAACACTGTTCCTTCAGGGTCACTTTCAGACTATCCCAACTCTTCCCCATACCAACCTCAGGCATATCCTCTCATGAGATCCAGCTGGTCCTGAGCAAAGTTCCATCTACACCCCAATCTGTCATTCATTCCACTCATCTTCAAAGTGGCTTCATCCACTAAGCTCCATCCGAAATATTTGTCTGAGTCAGCATGTGTCCTCAACACCACACATCTGTGACCCAGATCCTGAAGTGTCACAGATCACAATAGATGCTTTCAGTTCTCTGGCCCTTTTCTTTAAAGATTACACCTTTCCCTCAAGTCTCTGGCATTTAACCAACTTTTTGAGTTTTTTTCTATTCATTTTAAATTTCCTTTCACCTCCAAACCCAAGTGTGTTCTTTGTTCCAGTTTTTAACATTGCATTGTATTAATCTTTCTTACAAATTGCACTCTACCTGGGTTTTAGTTGGAAAATCCTGAGAACTTTCACAGGTTATGATTTTACCCAGTGGTGTTCAGTTTGATGAGCAACCTATGTGTAGAGGTTGAGGAAATAATATTTGAGAAGGGGGATTTTTTTCAAACATAGCAACAGCAAGACCACCTTTCCAGTGGACCTCCTGCTGCATTATTTCCTGTTCTTTCTTCCTGTCCATTTCAACAGTTCTTTTAATACTCTACTAAGGTTGATGGAAGATGGTTCAACAGAGATGATTATCATGTGTCTATACTCTATGTGACCAAGAGGGGACTCACTTCTCTTCTCTAGATCCCCATGAATCATGGCACTGAGTTAACATGACTTTGTACTCTTAAGATTGTTGGATGAGCAATGCCTGAAAATAAGAGTCTCTCTAAATAGGGTACTCCCAAATAACTTCAGTGAGCTCCAAGCAGCAAGATTTCACACTGCCCCTTAGATGGGTTTAGGGCTTCAGAACCACAGTTCCCATAATTCTTTGTAACTTGAGAGCTCACCTGGCAGCTTGAATCCAAGCTCTACTTGCTGAGTGTCAAATCACACTCTATTTCTAGAGTATCAGCACTTGTCTCTCAAAATGAATAGTTTTTCAGACCCTAATGTTAGCAAGTTAAGTGTGTTCTTGTGGACAGAGCAGAGCTCTGTTACAGAACTGAAATCCACCTATAAATAAGATGTTCAGGTGGAGGAGCTGGGCTGTTTGCTTAGAAAGTCATGAACCTGCTAGGATAGAGAATCTTATACCCATGTCAGTTATTCCATCTCAAAAGTAGAATCTCATTCAGATGAAATTACTCCTCTTGTTGGAAATCTGAAAATGCCAATGCATTAGCAGATTTCTGTTTGGGTTGAACCCTGTTTTCAAAGAGCAAACAAACAAAAGTCTTTGTTGTTGGAAAAGCAGTACTTGCTAGAAGGCTTTCACCAAACCAATCCCTGATGAATGTGAAGCCTTCCTGGGTGTCAGAGACACCATGGAAAAGAAAGGAAATACTATTTACACTTGGGGTTTCACTCTGGGTAGATCCAGCATATGCTAAAATGAAGGAAACTATTGAAATGTATAAGGATGGTCATAGGAAAATGATAGGGTGCCACCTAATAAAAATATCTTAGCTAGTCTAGAGAAAATCAAGAAAGGCTTTTATAAAGAAAATCATGTGGTCACACCCAGGCAATGCCCAGTAGCTTCTCCTCGCACAGTGCTCAATGTTACCCATGGTGGTTTGGGACTGCACAGTGTTAAGACTCAAACCAAGACCTCCAGCCTGCAAAGCTTGCACTCACTCCTGACCCCAGGGCAGGCTTCTAGAGAAGGCAGCCTTCATAGAAGGAGGAGAAAGAAGAGTGTGCTAAGATGAGAACAGAGTGTGACTGGGTGAGGGAGCAGGTGTCTAATTTCTGCTGTCTGGAACCCAAGACAAAGAGGAAGTTGTGATGAGCATTGAGACTTAAGATGGGAGCAGAAGACCTCAGGCCAGGCCATCAGAAATGAACTTCAGAAGTAATGTTGGAGCACGTTAGACAGAGCATGTTTGATTGTGTAACATGTGGGAACAGTGGAAGAGTCTCAGCATTTCCAAGGTGAAAGAAAGTGTGGTGCTCAGTTCCTCCAGCTCCTTCTCTTACAGGAGAAGGAATTAAAGCTCAGAGGAAGTCATGTGACTGGTCTGTCTCTTGGGGACATCAACAGAATGTTGAGTTTGAATTCTGATGTTTGCTGATAGTATGTGCTAATAAAGCGACTCTGAAAAAAAAAAACTAAAAACAGCAGTGGTATTGTTGATTTCTGTGCTGTAAATACTGTCCCATGTTGCAAGCTACTATAGTTTAATGGTCAGCTCCCCCAACTGTGAGAAACACTTTTGTTTATCTGTGAGCTGAAAGCCACTGAAGGCTGAAGGCATCTCTTTTCAACTCCGTGGTCAGTAGCATTTGTTGGGTAGTTTGAAATCAGCCACAGAGGTCATATTTACACTAGAAAAATGATACAGGTTTGTCTTTTGAGAAAATTGCTGTCAAGCAATAGCCTGTTCCTCGTTGTCAAATGGATCTTGTGATTGAATTGACTGGAGCTGTTCTGGTCAACTGCATTTTCATTCATTCTCTGCCTATTTGATCCTTCACTGAAAGAGGGTATTATTTAGGCCACTGCTCTGGTCAATTACATTGATTTTTCCTGGCAGTTTCCTGGAATCTAATTCTTATAATGTATAAATTACCCATTGAAAATGTATGAATCAATATTTTGTAGTATTTTCTTACCATGTACCACCATCAGCAACAATATATTTTTATCATACCTTCAAGGAAATCTGTTCCTCTTAACCGATATCTCTGCATGCTTCACCGCCACCTTCACTACAGTTTCTAGACAGATTCATATTGACTTTCTTCCTCTGTGCTCTTGCCTGCTCTGATCTTACTGATGTGAATGGAGCCTGACACAATATGGTTTTGTGATGAGAACTCCTGTTTTGCATGTTTAATAGTCCATACATGTTACCACTCATGCATAACTTTTTTAAAGTTTTGTTGAGTATTTTATTTAGTTATGAGTTTATAAGCACTTGGATTTTCCATCTGCTGTTATAAATATGACTGTATGCTTTGTTTTGGGGACATACCTGGCAGTTCTCTGGGTCTACTACTGGCATGTGGCCTCACTAAGCAGTGTTCTGGGGACCACATAAAGCTCGGTTCCAAATCCGGGGTTTCTACATGCAAAACCATCATTCCAATCCTTTGATATGTCTCCGCCACTGCTTAATGTCTTGGTTGCCTAAATTAGGATTAGCATTCTTGGGATAAATGGTATCTGTGCTTAACTTTTGGCAGAGGCACCAAACCATTTCCTAAAGTGACTGTGTGGTTTGATATTCTTGCCAATACTATGTGAAGATTTTGGCTTCTCGGCATTCTCACCAGTACTCATTACTGTCTTTTATTTTGCTTATCTAGCCATGAACCATTGAGGTTCTGGTTCCATCAGTTCTTAGCACTGTATCTTTTGACGCTGTTAAACACAAATTTGTCTAGGATTTTAAAGTCATGTTGAAGGAGGAAAATGAGCCATTTTTATGCAATGAGCAATTTTTGTGCTCATTTGTCTTGTGAAATCCACTTTGTCTCAAGTTGACATAGTTTATCTTGCTTGATTTTTCTCAGTACTAGCATCGCATCTTCCCCTCCATTCCTTTATTTTTTATTTTGATTAATAATTTTTATTTTGACCAAAGTGAATTACAAAGCATTCACAGTAATATTTTAGGTACATAGTGACATTGAATCAGAATCAGGGGCATTCCCACCACCAATGTTGTCCTTCCTTCACCCCTGTTACCAGCATGCAACCCTCCATTCCTTTTTATTTGTTGAAATGTTTTCTATTTTTGTTTTGGGGTCACACCTTCAGTGCTCAGGGCTCACTCCTGGTGAAATCAGGGTGCCATATAAAATGCACAGGCAGTGGCCAATTGTCCTTGGGTAAAGTTCATGAAGGTTCAATCAGCCAAGCAAAATGAGCAAAGGCTCCAAGCTCAGAGTACAACTGAGACTTTGACTCTGGGACCTCTCCAGTGTCTCTGTCCCTAGACACTACCTACAGAGGAGTGGCAGAGCACTATAGGTAAGTTCTGCAGACCTGGTTTCATATTTGCACAAAATGTATCTTTCATGAAACCCTTGTCTCTGCAGTTTCCACTTGACTCTTTCTGTTCAGAGACAGGCGCTACCCAGCAATTTTCTAGCAGAGCAAGCTGAAGGCAGAAAGAACCCAGCAATCCTGCTTCTCTGCTCAGTCTACAACTTCTCCCCCTGGGGCCCCTTTACTGATGGAGGGTGCCGTAGTCTTTGGTCATTGATGAGAGATATGTCTTTGTAGGCATGAGGCTCAATTTTGCACCATTCTCTAGGACTCATTAAGGAGGCTCCTTCCTAACTTCCAAATTTGTTTTTGTGCATTTGTCTGAGTCAGGAATCTGTTTCATATGGAAGCAAGATACTGAGATATAATTAGAAACTGCTTGGCATCAGACTGGCCCCTTTCTCCCTCTGCCATTAGCATCCCCATCTCAGAAGACACCCTAGGGATACAGTGCTGAGGGAATTTCCCATCGTTTGACTGTTTTCCTTTAATAGTTGTATAAACTCTGCCTTTTGCACTTGCATGAGAGACCAACCAAATGTCAGAATAATCAGACCAAGAGCCACATGTTTTCATCAGAATGAGCTTGGTCAGGGGACATTCAGAATATTGGGTTGAGGTTTCCACAGAAACCCTAACCTTAACCCTTCTAACACTAATTCTAACCCTAACGCTAATCCGTTTCTAAACCTAACCCTAACCCTTCTAATCCTCTTTCTAACCCTATCCTTCTAACCTTTCTAACCCTTCTAACTCTAACCCTAACCCTCAAATCCTAACCCTATCCTAACCCTAACCCTACCTTGTTCTTTCTTTTTTTAAAAAACATTTTTTAACTTGTTCCTTCTGACCCTAACTTTCTAACCCTAACCCTAATCCTAGCCCTTCTAAAACTATCCTTTCTTCCTTCTAACCCTAACCCTTCTAACTGGAATTTGTGAGATTTCAGAGAGTGCATAGGGGAGGTAGCACATTCTCATTTTTGTTGGTTGTGCCTCTTCACCCAAACTATTGACCTTGGAAGTCAAGGATTCTTCTGTCCTTTCTCTGGTATGAAGGGTTGCCCATCTCAGGGCTGCGTACACAGTAGCAGATTTAGGGAGAAGATCCCTGTTTGCCTGGTGGCCACATTCCTGCAGAGGGAAGTAGACTTCTCAGAAAGTGGGTATGCTATGGATGTGAACACTGGCAAAGCCAAACCACAAAGGAGCTTCTGGACTCGAATCTCAAATATGCTCATTACAGGGTTTGTTGGTAACTGTGACCTGTGTGTGTTTTTATCCTAGTTTCAGCTACAGTAGAGAATGAAGAAACAAGTAGGATGAGGAGCTCAGGGGTATCCTGATAAATTGCCATTTGGGAAATAGGAAGTCTGGGTTATCCTGAGTATGTGTTCCACATGCTTTCTGTCCATCTGTCCTTAACCTACATTAAATGGAACATGTGACTCATTAAGCCTGTGTTGGTGGCTATACTAATCCAGCCACCTTCATTTGCTTCTTAGCTATGTTTAAAATCCACACTTGTCCTTGTTCTTCTCTGCTGGAGACAGTGACTTAAATCATTTCAAATAATATCCATTCTTTTCTGTTTTTAAGGCTTCTTATTAAAACTGGTAAAAAAAAAAAAAAAAAAAAACTGTGAGAGGCAAACACATCCTTTCCTGAAATGAGAGGAAGGAGAAAAGAGAAAAGAGAGTAGCCACTGTGAATGTGTGTCAATAGTTATCTTTGGGGGCCTGGGAGATAGCATGGAGGTAAGGTGTTTGCCTTTCATGCAAAAGGTCATCGGTTCGAATCCCGGTGCCCCATATGGTCCCCCGTGCCTGCCAGGAGCAATTTCTGAGCATGGAGCCAGGAGTAACCCCTGAGCGCTGCCGGGTGTGACCCAAAAACAACAAAAAAAAATAGTTATCTTTGGAAAGGGGGCAATGAAGCCATGGCCAAGGGACATTTTACTTGGAAGCTGAGAAAACTTTGGGGTAGTTTCTGTTTCTTTCATTTGAAGGAAACTCTGCAGTAAAGAAAGCCAGAGTTCCACATGCATCAAATACAGACACAAAACAAAGGATTTTATCTTTAATAGATAAAAATCAAATTAGGTTTGCTAAGTTAATGTTTGAAAGGACTGGATGAAAAGAAGCCTATAAAATCCTGTCACATTCTTTTTGTTTTGTTTTGTTTTTGTTTTCCGGACCACACCCTCCGGTGCTTTAGGAGTTACTTCTGGCTCAGTGCTCAGAAATCTCTCCTGGCAGGCTCAGGGGACCTTATGGGATGCCAGGGATTGAATCCGGGTTGGCTGTACAAGGCAAATGCCCTACACTCTGGCCCCAATCTTGTCGGATTCTTCAGGATTCCGGCCCCAATCCTATCACAAAAAACTCCAGAGCATGTTAAGAGGCTGGATCCTGCAAGGATTCTCAGTCCTGCCATGAGAAAAGAAACTAACTTTTTTAAGCAAACAGACCAGAGTTTATTCATCTGAATGGCTATTGTTCTCTCTGTTAAAACCTTCCCAGGAGATTTCATCTTAGGGCCAAAAGTCTGCTTTGATTTAGCATATTTTATATTTTTTTCTTGGTTTCTTTTTCAGACATCTCTTGTGCATCTAAAAGTTCTGGGGGACCATGGTGCTTAAATTAAGATATTATTAGAAAAAAAATAAATAAAAGTTCGGGAGGGGGGGGATAAATCTGATTTCTAAAAGCCATTTTGTTGTTGTTGATTTTGGGCCACACCAGGTGACGCTCAGGGGTTGCTCCTGGCCATGCACTCAGAAATTGCTCCTGGCTTGGGGGACCATATGGGATACCAGGGATTGAACCTAGGTCTGTCCTGGATCAGCTGAGTGCAAGGAAAACGCCTTACCGCTGCACTATAGCTCTGGCCCTGAAAGTCATTTTTCTTTAGGAAAATTAATGGATGCACATGGAGAATTCCTATGCCCTGATATTTTTTTTTTTTTAGTTTTTGGGTCACACCCGGCAGTGCTCAGGGGTTACTCCTGGTTCCATGCTCAGAAATTGCTCCTGGCAGGCACGGGGGACCATATGGGGCACCGGGATTCAAACCAATGACCTTTTGCATGATAGGCAAACGCCTTACCTCCATGCTATCTCCTGGGCCCCTATGCCCTGATTTTCTAAGCGATTTTCATATTCTGGGGTCCAATAACCACAGGTACAGGAATAAAAGGAGCAGGAGTAGCAGTCTCAGGCTCTCCACAGTCATTTCCAGAACTCAGCAGGCAGCAGGCTGGCTTGAAGATCCCTTCCTGGGATGGCCAGAGTTCTTGTTTCACTGGCCCTTTGGTTCTCTTTCCCTCTGACCTTCCATTTTCTCACTGAAGAGCTGAGATTGCAGTAACACCTGCCTTGTATGACTGTGAGTAAATGAAGCCATGCTTGAGAAACACATAGGAAGGACCTAGACATTGTTTGTAGACAGTTCCACAAACATTGTTTGTTACAGTTCCCTAAGAGCACTTCAGTGTGAAGCCAGGTCCATGATCTAGGTAGGTCTACATTAAATATTAGTTCATTTAGTTATAAGCCTGAAGCTCAAGATGTGGCATTTGGGCCAAAAGTGCACCTTTATTTGAAGAGGGAGTTCATCTGAGGTGAGTGCAGGAAGGCTGGGAAAACATTTCTAATCCTCACCCTTATAAAACAATTCCATCAATTTACCTCACAGAAATGATCCTCTTAGCCTTAAGTGTTATGAAATGGACTATTAGAGCAAACAGTGGCATGAAGGTGAATAATCAGAAAACAATGTTGATAAATGGCATGAAGAATTGAAGAATTAAGCAGTCAAAGAGTCAGGAAACTCTATAGGTACAGCTTATGGGATGATGTCCTGGGTAATCACCTTAGGAGAGTTTTGTGATTGTCAACTGGGTGACTCCTCCATGGCCTCATCATTAGCGATGAAATAATTTGTTTAACTTGGGCAGGGGCAGCCTCTCTGAGAAGAAAACCTGGGAATTCCACAGACAAAGGAAAGTGGATGCTGGGTGGTGGTGGTGGGGAGTCTGCCCTAGGTCAACCAAAAATCACATCACATTCTTTGTAACTACCTCAAGTGGGTTATTACGGTTCACAGCATTTCTGACATGTGAAATGAGATAAGAGATACGTCTGTGAAAACAGGGTTGCCTACGACACCCATGTGATAGGACATTATGAGCTGGATATGGAAGATGGTTGAAGGAGAGTAGACAGCAGCAGAAACAGAGATGGAGCTAGTCAGGCAGGGAAAGGGAATTTTAAGTTACTCCTGTAGTGCTCAGAGACAACCCCTGGAAATGCTCAGGGTTCAAATAAGGTGCCAGGAATCAAATCAGGGCCAGCCACACATAGGACAAGCACTTTTGACTGTGTAAGCCAAGACTTTTGTTTGTTTGTTTTTTTGGGTCACACCCAGCAGTGCTCAGGGGTTACTCCTGGCTCCGTGCTCAGAAATTGCTCCTGGCAGGCACAGGGGACCATATGGGGCACCGGGATTCAAACCGATGACCTTTTGCATGAAAGGCAAACGCCTTACCTCCATGCTATCTCCCGGGCCCCAAGACTTTTGAGTACTCTGTTGGACCCAGTTTCCAAAATAGGGAGGAAGCAACTCCAGTGAAGACCAGAGAGTTGGAGGCATGGGGAAGGAGGCCTTGTAGGAAGAAAAGGTCAGAGTGATGAGTTCTAGTGTAAACAAGAGTAACTGTGGCCCATAGACTTGAGGCTGGGCTTGGATCCTGAGCCCTAACACCCTGGGGTCTTAGGAGAATGCATCTGCTTCTCCCCAGGCCCTCTCCTCCAAACTTCTGGCTGCGTTGTGGCACGAGTGGGTGGAGAAGCTGGCGACGTGCACAGACCCGGCTCCCGCATGGAGGACATGGGTGGTTGAGAGCGTTTCCTTCCACCGCCCGCTTGGAACCCAGCAGTCAACATAATAAAATTAGCAGAGCTAAGCAGGCAGATTTGTGGACTTGGAGGCATAATTAGTCCTGTTTTTCTCTTGTCTTGACCTAACTGGAGTTCACTGGGTATGTAATGGAAAAAAAACAACCGGCTTGATATAAAAATACAGGAAATGCCTGCAATCACTGCTGATTGCGGGACCGTTTTCCTCCTGTTATTTTTGTGAAGGAGAAGAAAAAAAAAAGACATGGTTT
The DNA here is from genome assembly GCA_004027635.1 of Crocidura indochinensis. Lineage (NCBI taxonomy): Eukaryota > Metazoa > Chordata > Mammalia > Eulipotyphla > Soricidae > Crocidura > Crocidura indochinensis. The sequence goes on along the minus strand of PVKC010013823.1, from coordinate 692 downwards.
GTTGGTTTGGGTTTTGTTTTGCCTTTTTTCTCCCCCCCTTTCCTAAATGGTTGAAACCACTTGGGCTATTCGTTTTTTAAAGAATTCTTTACTCTAGCCGTGTGATGTCACTTCATGATTTTAAATAAGGAGAAGCGGGAAGTGGAAGAAGATTCTTAGGCTAAGATTGAGATTCTTAGCCTAAATAAAACTCCTGTAAGCCTGGAATACGTCCATATAGATCTGAATCAGGTTTTGTGGCCTGGGGTGGAGGGGGTGTGAGGAATCCTCTATTTTCTGGATTTGTACAAGTCCTTAATCTTTCAAGGCTAACCAGGAGAGATTTTGTTTTAGTGGTGTGTCTTGCTTTACAGTATAGGATGCATCACCACTAGGAGAGAGAATACTAATTCTCAGAATTATTTTCTTTTTCTTTGGGTTTGGGGGCACCAAAATTTTGAGCACCCGGCTATATTCAGGGCTTACTCCTGGCCCTGCGTTCAGGGCTTAATACTGGCCAGCTTAGGGACGATACAGAAATGAAATCAAAGCCACTTGCAATGCAAGGCAGGCACCTTTACCCCCTACTTTCTCTTTGCCCCTCCTGGGATTTCTTTTCCCAGGAATATCCCCTTAAAAAACTCCTATCATAGGGGCCAGAGCACAGCAGTAGGACGTTTGCCTTGCCTTGTATGTATGCAGCTGACCCAGAA
>PVKC010013822.1:0-22670 GCA_004027635.1 Crocidura indochinensis | reverse complement strand
CATGCCAGTAATGAAACCTAAAGATGAAACCTAAATCTCTACAAGTCCTGTTTCCAGGGAAGAGGAATAATCGCCCATCATATTTTCTTTAATACTTTCTTACTGGGGCCCGGGAGATAGCATGGAGGTAAGGCATTTGCCTTTCATACAAAAGGTCATCGGTTCGAATCCCGGTGCCCCGTATGGTCCCCCGCGCCTGCCAGGAGCAATTTCTGAGCATGGAGCCAGGAGTAACCCCTGAGCACTGCCGGGTGAGACCCAAAAACCAAAAAAAAAAAAATACCTTCTTACTAAGGATAGACGTTCAGGAGTTACTCCTTGCTATGTGCTCAGAAATCGCTCCTACCTTAGGAGACCATATGGAACGCTGGGGGATCAAACTGCGGTCCATCCGAGGCTAGCGCATGCAAGGCAAACACCTTACTACTTGCACCACTGCTCTGGCCCCAGATAGATGATTTATTTTTTACAAATCAATGAATCCAATAAATGACTTAGATAATTTCTACTGCCATGATGTTTTTATTACATCAATGGACTGAGATGTATGTTGTGTGTCTAGAAATCTTTTCCAACCTTAAAATTTTTTTCTTAAGTTCAACCACAGATCTAAAGCTCTTCTAGACTGGGTGCAACTTCTAAACCAAGGCTAACACATTGACAGAAATGAACACAGTGGGTAATTAATCCACTTGTATTTGAAGGATGCCTTCCAGATGGTTGTACATTCTTAAGGTTATCCTAAAATGAAAAGGAGCAATCTGTTTATTTATTTTCTCAGTGAAGATGTTGTAGAAACCAGATCAGCTCATATTTTTTTACTGAGGAGCAAATTGTCACTTCTTCAAGTACTGTGTATTATGAATAGGTGACTTGGATTAGGGATGGGTCTATGATCTAATCCCAAAACTCAGCTAAGTACAAGAGTTCTTTGCCTCAGAATCCTGGGGTTAATGAGAGGTTCTGCTACTGACAGTAGATAAGTACAATATGAGAAAACTTCTGAACTAACTGGTAGAAGCCAGCAAGGCCAATGGCATTTGGGTGGATGGGGAAGAGATCCTTCAAATAAGGTCATGTTAAGTAGCTGGGTATTTGCACCTTTAATGTCTGGATTCCAATCTCAACATACATGCTGAGTCATTCTATTTTCTTGTGAGGGCTTCTCAATTTTCCTTTCAGGATTACAAATTGATTTTTATCTACTAAGGCAGTCCCAGGCTTGTTAGTATTTGGGACACAGAATGTTAAGAAGGGTCCACAAGAGCTTAGAGAAGAAACCTGGAACATTTTGAAGCATCAATTTCAACAGGGCAAGTAAGCTCAACTGAAACTTTGCCCTAAGTGTTGGATATTTCAGCTCCTTCCCCCTTGTACCCCCACCCCACTTGGTCTGAATTATCAATGAGTCAGACCATCAGCATGACTTTTCAATGACATAACTGAGGCTACTAATGATCCAAGTAAAAGCCTTCTTTTCTTTTACATGCACTAACACAACATGCTTTCTTGTGGCCTGCTTAATAAGTGTGTTCTCTTTTCACTGAAACCAGTTTTCATTCCAAGCAGGGAGCCAAGGAAATGAGATGAAAACCTCAGGATAAGACATCCGAGGACTCGAACTCGAGTTTCGAATTTAATACCAACCAGCTGTAGGATCTTAGCAAAACCACTTAACTCCCTTGCGGGTCAGAGATCTTTCCTGGGAATGGAACTGGCTCAGATGCTATCACCAAGCATGGAGAAAAGTCAATGGGAAGTGCCAATGATTTCTAGACCCTGTGTCACTCTTGCCTAGTGTTCTTTGAGTTAGCCTTCAATGATTTAGCCTGTAAATCCAGGTGAGGAGTTATGGTTTCTTCTTTTTTTAAAAAATATTTCTGAGGGGGCTGGAGCAGTGGTGCCATGATAGGGTGTTTGCCTTGCATGCGGCCAATCTAGGACAGACCTTGGTTCCATCCCCCAGTGTCCCATATGATCTTCCAAGCCAGAAGATTTCTGAGTGCATAGCCAGGAGTAACCACTGAGCGCCACTGGATGTGGACCAAAAAACAATATATATATATATATATCAATATATATTAATATATACATATATGAAAATCTAGGGTCTTACTCCTACTAGGCATGTGATTTATGACTTAAGCTGCATCACAGATTGGAGTCAGTTTGTCTTCAAAAGTAATTATAAATATAGATAGCTGAGCAGTAAAATTCAGGGACACAGTCTCTTTAGTTCTTTCTCTCTTTTTGTCTCTCTCTTTCTCCCTCTCTCCTTCTTTTACTGACTGACTCTTTTCAGACTCTTTCATGGCTCACTTCCCTTAACATTTGTTCCTCTGAACCATAACACTCTCTCCAAAGTTTTTGGTATTTGTTTGTATAGTTTTTCTGTTACCGTCATAACAAATCCTCATGCATTTATGGCCTAAAATACAAATGAATCACCAGTTCTACAGCATCATTTATCAGGCCAAGAGTCCAACCTGGTCTCCATTCAGGTGTTTTCAGGACCTTGCCAGGAGACTCTGGAGAAGAGTGTTATTCCTTCTCATGAGACTGTTGTTTAAGTCAGTTCCCTGCAGCTGTAGAAGGGAGGTCCCTGTTTCTTTGCTGGCTATAAACAGGGAGGTTCTCAGCACTCCTAAACTCATGCCTCCTTTCCTTTTTCATCTTATAGATTTCCATAGCAGAAGTTCAGGCAATTCACAACTGAGTTGTGGTTCAATGGGAGGCCCTGAGGATGCAGTGTTGTTTGAGATTTTTAGGTATCAGAGACACTTGGGGTGGTAGAATTCAGGTTCTCTCAGACTGTATCTAAAGATATTTGGGAGACCATGGGCTTAGGAAATCTAATAAGGGCCAGAAAGGCCTTGAAAATTGGTATTTGTTTGTTTGATTATTTTTATCCAGGACTGAGAGATAGCACAGGAGTTAAGGCACTTGCCTTGCACACAACTTATCCCAGTTTTATTCCTGGCACCACATTTTGTTTCTTCAAGCATTTCTAGGTGTGAGTCCTAAGTACAGATACAGCCAGAACTATCTCCTGAACACTGCCAGGTGTAACCCCAAATTAAAAAAAATATGGTGAGGTAAAAGAGAGGGTTTGGGCATGGATGGATCAGGAGCAAAATTTTCTGCCCTGCTTATAGGTGTGCCCAGTTGGGGCCTTGGTGTTTTCTACATACACCAAGCACAATTCCTCCAGTTATATTCTGTGGGACCTCAGTACTAGTACAGTCAGGGGAATGCGAGCACCTAAAGAGTGATCCCAGGTGAGCATCAGAGCTAATAGCTCTGGGAATAGTTCAGGTTGGAGTGTAGCCACTGGCAAGCATATGTGTGAGCACATAGTACTCTCCCATGACCCCTCACTCTTTACCTGTGTGAACTCTCAGACTTACCTATGTACCAGCAGTTCAACAAGCAATGCAATCAAGTATATGTGAGATTCACAACTGTGTGTGTGTGTCTGTGTGTGGCCAATTGTTAACACAATAATAACAAGGGGAAGGAAGGAGGTGAATTTTAAACAACTGGCCGCGAGTATCTGAGGACAATAGGGATATGGGATATACTGGGGAAAGGCTGCTAATGGGAAACCCTCAAAAGGAAAAATCCACAGGAGACGTCACTTCCTTTACACTACTTTGATCAACAGGAAGCTAATTTATAAATAATACAACTATAGACATGGACGCTGATCTTCTTTGAAGTGTTGCTCTGAAAATCAATATAGACATACTGAGTATTAAAAATATTTGAAGAGGTTTGCATAAGCTGATTCTGAAGGCTTCCTTCCTCTTTAGACCTTTATTAATTTTTTGTGACATTTTGGGGGGTACACACCTAGTTTTACTCCTGGTAGTACTTAGGTGACAATAGTGTTGGATCAAATAAAATTTGGTTTGGTACAAGGCAAGCACCTTAACCCTTTGACTATCCCTTTAGTCTTTTCCTTCAGTTGAAAATTAAGTCTAGAGCCCCTGAAGTCTATTCACACAAAATTAATATGTTTTTAAATAGTTAAAAGTACCGAATATTTTGATATAGATGTTCATGAATTTTGATATAGAGATATTCAGAGCATCATGAACTACTAAGTATGTGTAGACCATGAACTTAACCCAAATCCATATCTATCCCATCCCATACAATTTACATATTTAGATAACAAGAGATCAAATATATGCTCATACATATACATATGTATGCACATTGATATGTATATCTATTTTGGGGGCCACACCTGGCAAAGTTCAGGGTTTACTCCTGGCTCTGTGCTCAAGGATGGGGATCATATACAAGGCTGGGGATAGAATTTGGGTTAGCCATGTGCAGGGCAAGTATATTGTACTCTGTAATATCTCTCTGACCCCTAAATATATTCTTTTATAAGTAGGAAAATTATATGCATCTATATGAGAAGACTTACACATTGATATCTATGTTTACATATAATGGTGTAAGTCATTTCTAAATATCTTTTGGGAAAAAATAGACTCCCTCCCCCTTTGATTCTTGGGTCATAGCTGGCAGTACTCAGCTGGATACTCTTAACTAACTGGACACTTAGGGCTCAGAGGACCAGAGGTGGTATTGGCCATTGAACTGAGATTGACAGAGTGCAAGTCAAGTGCCTTAACCTCTGTAATATTTTTCCAGCCCCTAGGGCCTTTTTGGATAACATATGCTTAGCTATCCTATATGTGACCACCTTTGTCCTTACTAGGAATAACTACAGAAATTTGCATGCAACTACATCTAGAAATCTAAACCCAAGCTTTATATCCTAGAACAAAAGTAATTCTAGTATTGCATAAGGCAAAAAATGAGCTATTATATATATTTTTTCAATTCAGATTTCATTCTTACATGAATTTCTTTTTTTTCAAATCTCTCTTGGGACAGATGTAGAGCTTATCCAAATATTCGAAGTCAAATCCCCCACATTTTTACCTCACCCCAGTTAACAGTTATTTCTGGGGCCATGGGACATGTTCCCCTTTCCATGTTCATTTTGTGGTCATTCCGGTTGCTTGCCTAGGGCAACTTCTGTGATGTCTCTTTGGGCATTGTGGGATCTTGTTGGCAGAAGTGACTAGAGGACTGTCTGGCTTGAGATAAAGGTGTATCATTTCATCCACTCCCACATTCTTACCAAATTCAACCCACTCGGGGTACCTGGAGTTTTTCAAATCCGATGTCCGTCTGGGTCAAGTTGACTATCGTCCGGTGTTCAGGTCCTTGACTGGAAGTACCAGGGTGAAGGGAGAAAAGAAATCATATCCTGTCAATAAGCGCTGAAAATATTTAGTGTGGCAAGCTCTGTGTTTTCTTTCTTATGGAAAGCTGATTAATATTCAGTGGTTGAAGGTTAATACCCCATTCATTTTATTCACTTACATCCTGCACACAGCAGTGACTGTTCCAATTTCAACTCCTAATTCATACAAATCTGGTTCCAATCAGGAGATTAGTAACTTACTGCCTAAGCAGAAACAAATCACACAATTGCCAAGCTTATCTTTCTACCCATGCACAGACACGTCCATGTGCTCGAAATGGTCTCATTCATGGGCTGATGGAAATGCATACAGACCAGCCTAAGTCCAGTGGATGTGGTTATATCTAGGAAATGTTACCCATTTATGCAAGCATGCAACAAGGACAATCAGATGAGAGAGATGCCAAAAAAGCATCATCTACATATATTCCTAAGACCGAGCTCTGTGATCTCTACTCAGTATGTCTCTGTGAATCATGGGTTATTACCAAGATCCTGATACAGATATTTAGTGCATTAGGATGAGTCATTATTATGACTTCTTATGCTCTGGCCTTTGGTAGATGCTGGATATTATTTTGGAAATCACCTACTACACCTCCATCTCTTTCCAAAGTTTATTTTGTGTTGGGGAAGTTCAGGTCAAGTTGGACGACGCTACTTCCTCCTCCCCTCTCTGTCTCTCCACCAGAAGGTTCCATTGCAGCAGGTTGAACTTGGGAGTAATAATGAAGGTTTTTTTCTCATCCTTTGAGCAAAACTTCCAAACAGGTCACCCATCTAGGGAGGAATTTGCATTTCCTGAAGATCTTTTGAAATTCTATCTCTTTTGTCTGGAAGTGATTAAGAATAGCCCTACTGAGGTCTGCTTTGGGGCTCTTTCTGGCTTAGTGAGTCTGTGATTTGGGAATATTTGTCTGAAGTCATTCTATCAGAAGACATGTTTAGGGAAGCATCAGCAGAGTAGGGAAAGGACAGAAGAGTTCAGAATTTTTTATACTTAAATGACTGGATACAACCATTGAGGCAAGACTTTTAATGTCACAAGGGCTGGAGAGATAGTTTAACAGGTCATAAAAGCACATGTTTCATATACAGGAGATCCTGATTTGATCCCTGTGCTGCATTGATCCCATAAATACAACTGGTAGTGACTTCCAAGCTCTAAACTGGGAGTAGGCACTGAATACTGTGGGGTGTGACTCAAACCAAACCAAACAATGCAAAAAAAAAAAAAAGATTTCACCATCACAAACATTGGCTGTTGATGATAACTGGTGCTCAACTTTCTATTATGTTTTTAGCATATTGATTTCTGTTTTACATGTATATTTTATTGCTAACATGCATTTCCTTGAGACTATTACATTTGGAGCAAACAAGAATGCCTCATCTAGAAGCAATCTAGGCTTCAATAATGGAAGAGTGATTGCAAAAATTGTTACTTCTCACTCCCAGACATGGTGATGGAATACTACTCAGCAATTCAAAAGCATGATATCTTTCTTGTTGCTGCAGTTAATTGGAACAAAAGGCATGGGGTGGGGGGAATCATATTCAGTGAAATAATGCCAGGTGATATCTTGCATGTTTATAGAGGGAGAAAGCAAAGGATCCGACAGTCAGAACAGAACTTTAGATATTAACAACAAGACTGAGTGGACCAAGTGGGGGAAGAAGTGAGTTGGAAGGAAGAGGGATGTAATTTGCAAGAAGTAATAGAAGAATGGTGGAGAGTCCTTGATATCTTGGTGCTGAATTAACTTTGTATATGTCAAGCATTAACATGAATCCAGTAATAACTATTAATTATAGTATAAACTATAGTTAATATATATTAACTATGTAATTAATTTATAACAGTTAAGTGTGTTTTATTCATTATAAAGTGAACACAGCATTTAATCTCCTAAGTATTTATTTGTGAGTCTTGTCTGCAGCTAGCACACACACATACACACACAAACACACATTCACTTAAAGGATATTTCTCAACATGGAGACCCAGGAATCAGTGGGGTGCTGCCACAGCTCATTGGAAGGCCTGAAACGCATCTATGACCTGGAAACTTCTAGAACTCTATCCTTGTTTCCTTTCCTTCTCAATGCTGCTATGAGAGGCCAAAGCTAAGTGTAGAATTTCAGGCTTACCAAAAGCAAAGCTACCTCATACAAGCCAACCAAGAGCCAATCCTGTCTTCTGGTAGCTGTGAATCAAGGTCCTGCTTTTCTAAGTCTCCTTCACTGCTGAAAATAAAACAGTGAAACCCTCAAAAAGGACACTGCCAAATGTGCAGGCCATCAATAACAGGGACGCCTGGTTGTGTTTTGGGGTCACACCTGGCAGCATTCATGGGTTACTTCTGACTCTGCACTCAGAAATTACTCCTGGCAGGTTCAGGGGACCACATGAGATGCCAGGAATTGAACCTGAATGAACTGAGTGCAAGGCAAAAGCCTTACCCACTGTGTATCACTCTGGCCCTTTCCAGTTACTGTGTAAGGTGGGGTTGGCAATTGCCTGAGGAACTGAGGAAATTCCTGTCAGCACAAATTGAGCTTCTCAACAAGCTTATAACATCCCTCCAAAAATGTTTGAAAATATAGAAGCCCAGCTCTCTGCTCAATAGCCTTGGAAAACACATTTCATTTATAGTCACTAGCTTACTCTTACCTGTAAACACATTGCAGGCTTTAGAATTTTTATTGTTGTTGCTATTGTTTTGTGCCTCACCCAGAGATGGTGCTCAGGGGTTACTCTTGCCTCTGTACTTGAAAATGCCCCCAGACAGTGCCTGGGAGAGGTGGTGCCAGGGATTGAATCAGGTATCCTACATGCACAGTGCATTCTCTAGTATCCTTGCCTTGGAATACTACTTTGGAATACAGAGTTTGGAATTATCACTAGAACTGTCCCAATCACTTTATTACTTATATCATCCTTTAAAATGGTGGTGAAACTGAACAAAATAAACACATAGCTAAGACTTTATCAATTAAACATTTGTTTTTGTTGTTTTATTCCTTTGGAACCATGCTTAACTTTGTACTCAGGGCTTACTCGATCCAGGCTTTGCACTCAAGAATTACTTCTGGTGGTGTTTGGGGTTATCATATGGGATACTGGGGAATCTAACTTGAGTCAGCCACATGCAAGTCAAGTTTCCCATTAGCTGTTGGCTCTGGCCCCTAAATTTGTTTTGGGGTCACGATTGGCAGTTTTCAGAGGTTATTCCCAACTCACTGTGACTCCTGGTGGTGCTTTGGTGAAGTTATGCAGTACCAGAGATTGAATTCCGGCAAAGCATGTGTTCAGTCCACTGCATTATCTCCACAGACACATTTCACCATTTTCCATGCTTTCAATACATTCATTTGGCAGTTCCACCATTACCACCCACAATCCTCTGAAATTTTCTTTCATCTTATAAAAGGGTCTTTGTCTATTGGAGACCAGAACACTTGTTGAACTCTAGTCGAGTCTACCACATCTGATTTCTATCTGTGATTTTTGCCTTCTATCACTAGTAATCTATTTGCTTTTTGAGATGGGAGAGGCTGCTTATTCCTATATCTTCCTGTTCTCTAGGCTCACCCAGTTGGTAGGTAGAAAATGAGTTTGGTGTGAAGAAACAGCAATGCCCCCCAAAATTGCTGAATAGAGTGGGCGGGGTGTCTGTTGGAGTCTCACATGGTCACTAGGATCTTAGAGAACACCAGAGTCTGAGCTGGGCAGCAGCAAACTCTCATATGCTGATAAACCATGATTGGCAGCTCCAGGCTTCCCAGAGCTTCTGGGAAGTCTCCTAGGAGACAGGCCTGCTTGAAGTCAATGACACACCCTCCACCCTTGGGGGGCTGCAGCTCAGTTGGGGGGGCACCTTCCATTTATTTCTTTGCTGAGCTGGTCTTTATCACTCTCTTCTGATGTCTCCAATGCATTGGAACTGTTATGGTGGCATGTGGGAATACGATGTTCTCTTCCTGCCATAGACTGACTGTACCAATGAAAACCCAAAAAAGAAAAGGAAAAAAAAAAGGAAGAAAAAAAAAAAAAGCCCAATTCCCGCACAGCTCTGCTCCACACGGGGTGTCTAGCCAAAATGCAAAGTTTCACCCCAGCACACAAGCAGACAGTGTTTTTCAAGTGGGGGAACAGAGCAAGGAGCCTTTCAGCACTATTTCCGGCACTTCTTTCAAAATGATTTAAATTGGAGGCAATAGCATCGGACGCTGAACATCTGACACACGGACGAGACTTAATGAATCATGGACGAGAACGTCACTCACCTCAGTTGCTCTACTTGGCATCGGGGGACTTGGTTTCTTTTTCTTTTATTTTTTTTTTGTCACCACAAAAACATTTGTTCTGCAGATCATTTGCTTGTTGCTGTGTTCTGAGCAACTATTCTGGTAGGTCAGGGAGGAGAACCGGCTCTAGGCACTGGCAAAGCCCAAATGCTCTGGTGCCAGGTCTCTCTGGATCTGAGCTCTAGGTCAGTGACCAGAGTGCTCCTTAAGAATAAAAATTGTCCTAAAAAACCAACTTTCCCCTCTCTCCAACTATCATCTCTGTGCCACCAAATCTTGTTCCTCACGTCACAAACTCCAGGTTTTCTAGAGTATGGTGAAGAATGAAGACAGACTTAAGGTGGTGAAACTTTCCCTGTTTCCTTCCTGTGTCTTGCAGGTTGATTCCCTAGTCTTGTGCTGTAGTCCTCTAATTAAAACTATTTTCATGTGTGACTGTCCTAGGGGTTCATATGGCCCCCGACTTAGAAATTCCAGTCTATAAGGATGTTGGTTGGTCATTCTACACTCCTGCAACCTAATGTTACAGCACACAGTATTCTAGCCAGTGTTTATTTTTCATTTTAATTTTACTCCCATCTTTCTGCTGTGGGTTTGACTAACCTGGAGAAACACAGGTATATTTGATTGAGGAACTCTGAGCATCATTTTCAACACCAAGTAAAGGAGTAAATGCTAAAGAACATGACAAAGTTTGAAGATAGCATTCTGTAACTTTAGGGGTATGGCATCCTCAAAACAGTGAGTTGAGTAAAATCAGATGTGATTCTTTATTCACTGCTCATTTTATTGCTTCGTTCATGGTACTTGTTGAGAATACATGATCATAATTTAAAATGTCCATCATTGACCTGAGAAGCAACACATGTCCCCAGATAGCAGACTTATTCTTGACCTGGAATTTGGCTTCTTGCAGAGAAAATAGATGAGATTGGAATCTGGTCACCTGTTCCTGTGCCAATCTAGCCAATTGTCCTGCAAAAAAGAAAAATGAAATAGTTTTAAAATGAAACATTTATACTCTACTTTTTGCTAGGTACCTGCTGATTGTGATGAAAGTCGAGTGATGTTAATTTGGTAGATTATTAATAAAGAAAGAAAAATTCTGTTCCCGAGAAACACCTAACTTTTGATTTCCATGGTAACTTAAAATCATTTTCTCTCCATCCATAAATGATTCCCAATTTAGGAGACCTTAGATGGTGATCACTTTAGAAATGGGCTTGTGTTACAATTCCCTTGAGCAGAGGAGAAAGCAAATCTTGACTCAACTCTTGTACTAGAAAATGTTTATGAAATCATCTCAAGAGATGGATGACCCAGGACAGGGCAAGGCAAGTTTGATTAATTCTTAAAAATGGACGTTATGGGCTTGAATGCTTGTTTGACTGTTGTGGCATCCTTAACATACTCTCTCCATCCTTGCTTAGCACTGAGGTGTCTCAGAAAGGAAGCAGCCAACTCTTATGGGAAAGAAGCATTACCCTTTTACAGACTTGCCTTAAGTCTCATGGGTAAGAAGAGTTGGATCCTCTGAACTTTTTAAAACCAATCACTCACAGGAGACATGAATTGTGCAATTGGGGTGAGATACTCAGTATAACATCTCCTGGCCTTATCTGTTGGGGGAATTATAAGGAAAGAGAGATTCTTATGGCCCCAGGCCAGTCATTAGTGAATTACTGTCCCTTTAAAGGTGAAGATATCAGTTATCAGATGTCCTGCCCCTTGTAACTGCTACTAGAGTACAGTTGGGGTGTGTGTATAAATCCCCAGGCTGAAGTGTTGGGGGGCCTAGAGACTCTGCCACTATCACCCTGCTGGATGGTCACTGCTGAATTGATGGAGAAACCGCTTTCTGGACTCCCAGCTCCTGCTGCCTTTTGCTGAACTTCTCCTACTGGTCTGGGCCTAACAGGAATTAATAATTGAACAAAATAAGGGTGAGCTGGCACGAAAGACTGAGAGATGGTTGAGTGTGTGGCTAAGATGATCATTCAAGGACAGTATAGTATCCTACTCAAAGAAAAGGGCAGCGTAAAAAGGGTTTGGCAAATAAAATGGTTCCATAGTGAGGAGTTTAAAGTAATTCCACTGAAAGATGACAAAGACTGGTTGACTTTTTAAGTTAGTCTGGTGCATTTCCTGAAAGACTCAGGACTGTGTGTTTAGAGGAGCAGATTCCAAATTCCATATTATTTCATTACCGCCCCCACCCCCTCGACTATGATGCTGGTTCCCTGGGTAGTGTTACAGGAAGTGACACTGAATTCTTACTATTTGGCCATTTCCAAAGCCACAACATGGTATCTTTTCCAGTCTTTTTTTGGATACTGAGCTCGAAAATGAACAACAGTAGCCATACTATGTAAGACCTTCATTAAGACTCAAATTTCATTCAATGCCAAATCTCCCCCCTACCCTGCTCCACCACAAAGGAACTAGGATTGAGGGAAATGGAGATAATCAGAAATTTAGACCTCATATTGAGTTGTTTGTATTGGATGGCATAATGCAAAGATTATTTTTCCTCTTCATGGAATAAAATATGATACCACATTTCTTTACAATTAAATTAAGACTAAAAATCAACAAAGACATGATCGTTCTTATGATGTATTTGAAAGATATTGTTTGTGCTCTACTGAAATAGGCGGGAGAGTGCCCTGACTTTGTTGTTTTATGAAATGCCAAGTTTTCAGGGCAAATCCTATTAAGGGATTTTAGTTCCTGCCTGATATTTTGCTTTCTTGTCTACTAACTGCCACTGCATGGAGATGCCTCATATTGTTCCGACTGTGGTTGCCCTATTCTAGAAATTGTAACTACTGACTTGGAAAATTTTGTCTACTCAATCCTTGCTTTATTTAGTATCTCATTGATTTATCTATCAGACATCTCATCAATAATTTTATTGTAATTTCTTGCTTACTAGTCATTTACCTCCATTAATCTGCAACACTTGGGAGAAGCATGTTTCTAGATTATTTTTTAATTCTGACATATTTACTGAGCAAGCTGCTAAGGAGATAGTTACTTAGTGCTTTGAGCTCTGTGACTTCTCAATCCAAGACAGAAGATAAGTCTTGCAAATAAACAAAAGAATTTTATGTACTGTGGGGACTGCCACGAAGATGAATAAAGATTTATTAGAATTTTGTAGATAGGAAATTCCAAATAACACATTCCTTCATGTTGGGGGAAGATGATGTGTTTATCTATTTATCAAACGATCACTTGATCTATTTCTGTTCATGTAATCTGACTACATTTCTATTTGTCCTCATACTTCTCTACCTTCCAACTTACCTAACTACCGACTTACTCACCTACCTATTTAGCTCATTACATATATGCCTATTTGCATATACACACACATAAGTCTGGCATTTAGAAGTCAGAAGCAAACCAGAAAAAATTTGTCTAAAAAGTATTCACAGACTACGAGATCAATGGATTCATTGGAAATTTACTATAGCTATTATTGTTATTATTTTTTGCTTAGTTATTTTTGGGGTCACATCTAGCTGTTCTTAGGACTTGTTCCTGACTCTGTGCTCAGAGATAACTCCTGTGGGTTGGAGGGATGATTTGGGTGTTGGGGATCCAACCAGGTTTGGGCCCCATACTTTCTCTGTACTACCTACTATACTGTCTCTCTAGCTCTTCTATAATCACTGAACGTTTTTAGTTAAAACATAGGTGATCTAGGGAGTGTAGAAAAATATTGGTGATATATGTGAATTTCTTGTAGCTAGCAAACAGCTATGTCTTGCTTTTCTATCCAATGTAACAAACCATCCAATTTGGGAGTTTAGCTCTCTGACACTTAATTTGTTTTGTATGTATAAATAACCCATCTTTCTATTTATTTTCTCTTTCCCTCCCAAATGTTTTTCTTTAATCTTCTTTTGGCAGAGAAGAGGGATTAATTGAATGCTTTCACTCATCCATTTTACTTACTGTGTTGACTTTTTGTAACATTAGAGTTGGTGAGATTTATATAATTTAATATGCATCACACATACAAGAAGTGTCTGAGTCAAGGTTCTATGGAGAAATCCAAGGAGAGATGGTATAAAAACCTGGCTCATGATTTAGAAGACTGAGAAGACCTGCATCTTTCCATCTATAAACTGGATTCCAGGTGGTATAATTCCAGATCACATCCCAAGACCTGAGACTGATGTATCAAAATCCTAGTCCAAATGCAGGATAAAAATCAAGAACCAGTTCAAATACACAGGCAGGAAGAAAAGGGAGATGGATCTTTGTTTTATCCACCTTTTCGTTTTATTCAGGTTTCACTGGGTTAGATGATACACATACACATTGGGGAGAGTGATCTACTTTCCAGGAGTCCACCATTTCAAATGCTAATATCCTTTGAAAACTCCCTCACAAACACACTCAGGAATGTATTTCATCTGCTTGTGGGCAGCTGGTGGTATACTCTTGTTGATACATATAATCAGGCATCACAAGAACTTCAGAGCAGAATGATTTTATTACTACATTTGCATATTTGTTGGTACTTATTTGCCCTGTGCATATATGATAAATCTAAATTGAGTATTATTTCTGTATTTAACAATTGTCTTTTAAGCATACTTGAAAAAACCTAATATACAAGTAACAAAATATTATATACTTATTTTAGGTGCAATATTCTCATACCTGTTGGTTTAGATTCCACCTTGAATTAGTTGACCATCAACTGAAGAGAAATTCTTAATATGTCATGATAAAGTAGTTTCCTTGATGTCTGTATTGTACAATACAGATATCCTTAAAAAGAGTATCTTCTGGCTGGAGAGATTGCACAGTAGTGTTTGCCTTGCAAACAGCTGACCCAGGACCTAAGGTGATTGGTTCGAATGCCAGCATCCCATATGGTTCCCAGTGCCTGCCAGGAGCTATTTCTGAGCAGACAGCCAGGAGTAACCCCTGAGTGCAGCTGCCAGGTGTGGCCCCAAAACAAAAACAAAACAACAAAGCAAAGCAAAAAAAAGAATATCTTCTATAGGTAGATCATTATATAATGGACCTTGATTTCCTTCATAGTTTTAAAGTTATTATTCCATTGTTTTCTGAATTCTCTCTTTTTCTGTAGTATTGGAATTTGTCAGAATTTGTGTTTTGCACCAAATTGATGAATTATTGATGACCTTTTTTTGGGGAATATTAGTTCTCGATTTATTAGTCTCCTTAATATCTTTCCCAAAGCCAGGGAGGATTTGTTACTATAAATCTATGTCCTTTTTATCTCCCTATATTCCTTATTTTGAATAGTTCGCCATCAGTTTTCAAGTCCATTCACTCTTCCTTCTGCTAATTTTAATCTGTTACTATCTATTCATAGTTTTTTTAAAAATTAATTGTGCACCAAAAAAAAAGTTCTATTTGGGCCCAGAGAAATAACATGAAGGTAAGGCGATTGCCTTGCATACAGAAGGATGGTGGTTCAAATCTCAGCATCCCATATGGTCCCCTGAGCCTACCAGGAGTGATTTCTGAGTGCAAAGCCAGGAGTGACACCTGAGTGCCACTGTATGTGACCCAAAAACAAAAAAAAATTTAATTGTGCAGTTTGAGAGCTTCGAACTGACATATTACATGTATTCACTGAGTACAGATATTTTCCTTTAAGCTATTGAACACTTGTTTAATTTCTGCTTTTAGGAACTTGTCTATTATTTCTAATATCTGGTCATCTTGGAAACTACTTCTATGTCCTGTTCCTACTCTCCCCCGATCCAAATTAGGGGTCACCTTTTCCGATTCTTTGATATTTTACTAGTTTTCTTAAGAATCTGATATATATTTGCTTTTGGGCCCACCCAGTGACACTCAAGGGTTACTCCTGCCTATGTACTCAGAAATAGCTCCTTACTTGGGGGACAATATGGGATGCTGGGAGCTCAAACCACGGTCGGTCCTAGGTTAGCTTGTGCAAGGCAAACACCCTACTGCTTGCACCACCACTCTGGCCCCAGGAATCTGACCAATATTTTGGATAGCATATTATAGTGTGTGTTGTTGTGTTTTCCTTTCAAAGGCGTTAACTTATTCATTAGCAGAAAAAGAATATACTAAAAGTTGAAGCTTGGTGTTTGACTTTGTTAGGAAAATATGGATTAATTTTTATGCTACTCAGGGTTTCTAAATTTTCTTAAAAGACATGGTGATAAATATTTTTTGCTTGTGAACTATTGTGACTGCTACTCAGTTTTGGCATTACAATTACAACATGAAAACAGTCATCAAAATGTAAAAATGGAGATATGACTCTGTCCTAATAAAAGCTTATTTACAAAAACATTTGACTGGTTCATGAGCAGAATTGTTACTGCTTTAATTTAGTTTTGGAAATCATTACCAAGGATTTATCTTCTGGGATCTAGTTTCAGGACTGTGAAATTAAGAGTATGCTATATTCTGGATGGGACAGAAATCAGAAGGCCTCCAATATGATATCATCTTTAAGGTCTTGGTTCCATTCTAAAACCTGAAGCAGTCTTTCATTATAAGCATTATAAAGTTTCTCTACATACATTTGCAGCCCAGTCTTTGTCTAAATTCTTACAGAGAACCCTCTACAGACCTCAGATCATTCCTCACCAACCCCTTCCAGGTGGCTCTATATTTTCTCTCCTTTTCCTTGACATTTCTGTTAGTATTCTTAGTATTATCTTTCCTTCTTCAGCTTTATAGGACTGTTGTGGCATCTTTGGGTCCTACCACATTATAGCAATGTTAGAAAATTTTCCCTAGCAGAAAGACTAGGTAAGCAGAGACCTAATCTTTTGCATTCCCCTTATCTAAAGAATCTCAATCCAGGGTAGTCTAGTTTTCAGAGCCCTAAATCAAAAAAATGCATTTGGCCTAATTTTATCATTGTCAACAGAGTGGAGAAACCCTAATTAATACTGGTTATTCCACAAAACTTTGATGCGGAAGTCTCCACTCATGGTTTAGAAAAATCAATGGCTGTTTGCTACAAGAAGTTAGAAAGAATAACACACTTTAATGGTCTTTGAAATGGTTAAACTGAAGAGGGCTTCCAGCCAGCAGAATTTGGGTGTGGCTCCTTTATCCCATTCTGCAGTGATTACTGGCGCTCTGCACACATCCCCAGTCTGAAACATATGCTCTTATGGGAGTTGTAATTTTTTTTTCAGCATTTGAATAATGGCTCCTAGTCAGAAGCCAATATGTCAACAAGAAATTCCAGAGGATTAAACTTGATTAACACTCCCCACCAAATTCTTCTTTCATAGTCATATTGATATCGCTCTACTTATTAATTCAAGATGAACACAAGTTGCAAAGTGCCTTCTCATGGCTAGACGTAATTTGGTACAAATTAATAGGAAGGTGATTTTGCAAGACACTGTCCTACCAAAACTCCATTGCCTAAGAGAAGACAGCCGACATGTATGCAAAACGGATGAAAACAGTGTGAAAGAGGGCTAGAGAGACTACGGGGAGGGGGGTGTTAAAGCATTTCCCTTGCTTGCAGCACTTCTTGGTTTTATCTCCAGCATTGCATATGGTCACCAAGCACTGCTAGGAGTAATCCTTGAGCATGGACCCAGGATCTTTGCCAGGCATACCTTCCCTTTCATAAAGAACAGTGTGAAATGATCTTAGGGTGGAGGTGCAATTGGATGAATTCTCCCTAATTGTATCCAAAGAAATTGGGAAATATTCTAAGTTTTTAACAGGAATAATTGATCGCACAGTAGCCCTATGATCATGGTACAGACATTTCAGGCAGGGAAAGGCACCTAAATATAGACACCAGATAGTATATGGAGAATTTGTGCCTGGAAAGACCACCGGGACTTATCCGACTTGATACGAATTGACATTTTTGTCTTCAATAAACAGCTGTTGAAGTGGATAGAATCAAAAGGTTTTCTAAAGGCTTACATGATAAATTTATATTTCAATCAGAGATATTCTTTAACTGGGACAGTGATCCAGAGGGGACCAGGAGGAGTTAACTTTGTTGATGTCTCTAATGGGATTAATAAGGAGACAAGTATCTAAGTATGTACTAAGTAAGTATCTAAGAATGCACTCTGACTTTTCAGTTAAGTAATTGGGTGAATGGCCTCAACCTTTGGCAAGAAAGGAAAGATGGGAAGAAAAAGTCTTGAGGGACAATCATTTTTGGGGTCATTCGTTCAGTCAATTCTTAGTGCTGACCATATGACAAATGTGTTACAGGGCTTCTGGGACTGAACCAGGCCGTATGCCTGCTTGCTGATGGGGTGAATACAGTCTTTGAAAGGTAGAAGAAAAGTTAGACATGGAAGATGTTTAACAGTGAGTTATCGGCAATGTAAGTGAAGGGTGTTTTAAACTGTAAGTGAAAAAATATAAACATCATGATAGTACTTAAAAAAGAACCTGTTAGATCCGACTCCATCTCTTTGTAGGGAATACAGTTTGACTAGAGAAGGGTCTACTATAAAAATGATAGTTGGGATTGATCATTCTGGATAAGAAATGGGTGCTGAAAGGGGATGAAGTGACATGCATAGCATCTCTTCATTAATAATAGTGCAAAACCAGTGTCAAAAATGAGAGAGAGAAAGAGAGAGAGAGAGAGAGAGAGAGATAAAAAACGCCTGTCTCAGAGACAGGCAGGGGTGGTGGGTGGAAGGAAAATGGGGGATATTGGTGGTGAGTGGTGAAGGGTGGTGTAGATTCTATGACTTAAACCCAATTATGAACAATTCTGTAACCAGGTGCTTAAATAAAGCAATTATATTTTAAAAATAAACCATCTCGACGAGAAGTTGGCATATGATGAAGATAGATGTGTCTGAAAACTTAGAATATAAAGATTCTCATAGAATTATCTAGAAAAGATGAATTTAAAGTGTGTATCTGAGCTATTGGACTCAGATTAAAAAA
This sequence comes from Crocidura indochinensis, assembly GCA_004027635.1. Taxonomy (NCBI): domain Eukaryota; kingdom Metazoa; phylum Chordata; class Mammalia; order Eulipotyphla; family Soricidae; genus Crocidura; species Crocidura indochinensis. Next base: position 4,141 of record PVKC010013822.1, on the reverse strand, counting down.
AATAAACTAGCAGAAATGCCCATATGCCTGGAAAGGAATAATGGGAGAATATAGGGATGTACCTTTATAGGGCATGCTAGGAGAGGGCGTTTGGAGATTATCCCAACTCCAGATTCCCTGTTAATGTATATGTAATGGGGCCCATGCTTCCTTTGTTGGGGAGCAGCCTTCATTTTGGTTTAAGGGATATTCAGTTTGAGGTGCTTGTCAGACACCTAAATGGAGATGCTTACCAGATGGTCAGAAATAGTCCAGGAACTTTGCAGAGGTACAATCAATGACTATAAAAGTTGGTCTGGGATTTGATCCATAGCCTACATGTGACTGTGTAAGTTGAAGGGTATGGATCCCTTTTCCTTGTAAAAGTGTGTGGAAACAGAGTCTCAAATAACTCCTGTGCATAAAGCCAGACAGCGCATCAAAAGGGGTAGTACAAGATGATAGTAGCATCCTATGTGGCCATATATGTAGTTACATATTTCTTTCTCTTTTACATCTGCATAACTCCTGGCACTGAAAAGCAGTTGCTAGCCTCTGCAGACACTCCAGATTTTCCCAGAGTAAGGAAGAAAAGGAAGAGTAGCTGATAAGAAATAGAATCTTGGAAAACACATCTTTTCATGGATCAGGTAGTGGATTATAATGGCATAAAAAGGCAAGCAATTCATATATTCTACATTTTATTTCTCCTCCATTGTCTTACTGCTATAATAAACATTTTTATTTTATTTTTTTTTGGTATAATAAACATTTTAATGTTCATTTGGGTATGCAAAGAAGCAATGTGTGTGTTAAGTGCAGCAGACTGTGATCCTACACCATTTACATAACTCAACAGCAAATTGGTTCTTAACTCTTTTGAATTGAGAAGTTGGGATAGATGCTAAGTGTCTCTCTTGTCTTTTAAGGTTTGAGCCAAGATCTTAACTTCTGCAGATACATCTTTTATTTACCTTCAATGCTTCCTCTCTCTGGAGTACAAATCATGTACTTGGATCACAAAGCTTTTTCTGCCTGTACAAAATAATCAAAATTCTCCCAAATAGGATACTTTGGATTTTGAGATCACAGAAAACAATTGGAAACTTTATTTTTAAAGGTCTGTTTAGTGTTATCTTTCTTTTTTGTTCACATCTTTCTGTCCATGTGGTAGGAACTGACTCTATCCTAAACAATAAAAGCCACTCTGTGACTTCAAAACTTGGAAGGACGTGGAAAGTAATCTGATTTCTCCATCAGCTCTGCGATTGATTTCTTTCTGCAACTCATTCCTTCTAAGTTGATGCAATACAACACACCAAATTAAGTTAAGCTTTCCCATCTTCCAACTTGCTGAGAATTCTGAGGATGATATCGTTGGTTTCCATGTATCCCATTGAAGGCTGACTGCTAAGTAAAAGAGAGAAAGAGGGTCAGCCCAAAACCACACTAAGAAGGAGGATAGTATAAAAAAAACATTACTATTTCAGTGTATGAACTGTATAGATAAGTGTCTTCAATCTTAAAAATGGAGATCAATGGGGCCCGGGAGATAGCATGGAGGTAAGGCGTTTGCCTTTCATGCAAAAGGTCATCCGTTCGAATCCCGGTGCCCCACATGGTTCCCCCGTGCCTGACAGGAGCGATTTCTGAGCATGGAGGCAGGAGTAACTCCTGAGCACTGCCGGGTATGACCCCCCCAAAAAATGGAGACCAAAACAAAGCAAAATTAAAAAAATAAAAAGCTGAAAACAAAAACTAAACCAAAGTCATGTATTGCCACGGTAGAGAGCAAATTCTGGCTAATTACAGACAGGCCATCTCTGGGGTCCCTTTTTTGTAAAGACTCACATCTTTCTGCAAGAGTATATATACAGAAAGCTGAGGAATAAGTCCAGGGGGAGGGGTACCATAATTTTCCCACTAGGTGTTTTTAATTATTATTGATTTTGACCTTTAAGCAAATTCCAATGGCGTAGGTCCCCAAGTCTGGGAAGAGGATCCCTGTAGGGACTTTAACTGCCTTTGGCTATGGCACACCCTTTGGCAGATGCTCTAAGTGGTTGTCAAAAATGAATGACTTATCATCCCATGAAAACTGGTGGTGGAGGTGGAGGTGGTGGAAATGATGGATTCTGATGGAACAACTCCCTGTCGTATGAAAGATCTAGATGTTGAGAGGGTGTGGATGGTAAGAAAGCTTGCCTATAGTTCCAAAGGATACTCTTCCTCTCAGAAGAGAGGAATAGAGGGCAGATGGAACTTGGTAAGATATTAAGGCATTTTGGGAAAAAAATAAACAAAAGAAACATATTTTTCCCCACAATAAGTGAGCAGTGTTTGGTGTTTGTAAGATAGAGACTTGAATGAATGAGAATGACCTCTGGGAATCAAAGATTGCTTTTCCTTCTGAAATTTGGCAGCTTGTTGAAAAGAGCACATTAATCTACCAAAAATGCCTGCATAGCCATGACTCATAGGAATTGCACCAAATGGGATATGCGTCTGTAATCCCAACTGGAGGAAAGTTCAGGAGAGAAATATTATTGAAGGACTGGGTACATGGGCTAAGTGGTAAAGCATATGCTTAGCATGAGAGATGCTAGGGTTTGATCCCCCAAACCATTCAGCTCCCTGAGTATTTCTGTGAGTGGTCCTGGTGTTCTCTGAATGTCTGAAGTGACCCCCATAAGTTAGCAAAAATAAAGAAAAAGATTTTCCTAAAAGTATTTTAAAACAATAATCAAATTAGTCACTGACACCTCAGTGTCATTGACAGAGACAATATTAAAAAAATGACTATACGGATTCCATGGGATCTGGTTAACCGGGATTTTAAAGATATTTATATGACTTCTAGGAAACCATTTCACAAACTTAACCTTAGGTAAATGGAATTACAAGGAAGAATGCAGTTCCTTTGTCTTTGAGATATACTCTTGGAAGTTGAGTGAAAAATGTCAACATGATTGATTGCTCCCTTGTGAATTATAGATTCGGGGGATCATAATTTCATTTAATTCTGGCATCATGTTTTAAAATTCAAAGAGAAGTAAGAAGCCATCAATTGCAACTTTTTTTTTTTTTATCTTAGATCTCATTGGAGGCTTGATGGGTGCAGGAAATGGGTTAAAATGAGGATTACATAAAGTAGGCTCTCCTCTTTCCTTTCCTTTTTTTTTGTTTTTTTGTTTTTTTGGGCCACACCTGGTGACGCTCAGGGGTTACTCCTGGCTAAGCGCTCAGAAGTCGCTCCTGGCTTGGGGGACCATATGGGAAACCGAGGGATGGAACCGTGGTCCCTCCTAGGCTAGCACAGGCAAGGCAGGCACTTTACCTCCAGCGCCACGGCCTGGCCCCGGCTCTCCTCTTTCCATAGGCTAGTGGTGACCTTTCTTATAAGGCTTACATAGCACTGAAACTTTGAAAGATAAATTAGGTTTATTTGTCCCTCTTCAGATTCTCCTAAACCAGTTTCATATTCCTTTACTTTCTTCCAGCAGTTATGAAAACAACTAAGAGCCTAGGAGACCATCAAGAGTGACAAACTATCTGGTGAGTCTTTCTCCTCCTTTTCCAGGCCTTTCCATCTACTTGTATGCTCAGGTTTGCAGAACACTGGTTTCCTGTTTTGACAGAGGAAGTTTTTCCAACATGATTCAGAACTGTTGGCAACAAAGAGGTATCATCTTCTCTCTACCTTGAGCAGAGGAGATAGATGTGAGGGGACACATATCTACAAAAACTCAAAAACTCCTGGGCAATAGAGAAGGGGCCGTCTTCATATTACACACCAATACCAATATTTATATCAGGACAGTAGCTCTTTTCTCTTGAGATTGGAGAAAGTATTTTAAAAAAAGTTGATCCTTTGCAGATATGGATTCTTGGGTCCCACCATTCCATTTTAGACTCTACTTTTTGTTTTTATGTTTGATTTTTGGGTCACACCCAGCAGTGCTCAGGAGTTACTCTTGGCTCTATGCTCAAAAATTGCTCCTGGCAGGCTTGGAGGATCATATGGGATGCTGGGATTCGAACCACCACCGTCCTTCTGCATGCAAGGCAAATGCCCTACCTCCATGTTCTCTCCAGTCCCACGACTCTACTATTTTGGAATATTTCTAAGTACATCAACATCCATGCATACACTTAACATACT